>JAHWFP010096024.1:83673-102882 GCA_023313725.1 Lithobius niger
AGCATTACAACAACATAAATTAAGCGATTTCTTGAAGCACTATTTTTCCAATACCTATATTTTTATACCCTCTATATCATTTTTTTAGCTAGTTTTTTTTTATTATTATTATTATTTTTTGTTATTTTTTAATAACCAGTTTTTTACTTCTTTCTTGATCTGTTTAAAACCTGTTAGGGTCATAAGATTATTGGGTAGCTGATTAAAGGTCTAAGGAATGTAATATTGTGTATTCCTCATTCCGTAACAATTTTTCACTAAGGGTATTTCAAATATCAGACTTTTACTTCTTAGATATGTTGTTTTTTTTACATCTTTTACCTTGTGTTCAGATTTAAAATAGTTATTTAAGATTATTACGTATCATTATTATTACGTATTATTATTTAAGATAATTACTAATGTTAAAAAAGAATGTTTCACTTTGTTTATCATTTGTTCTTTTAGCTTGGGCAGACAATGGAGGTGAGCAGTGAACTTGATGATTCACTTGGACCTGACTTCATTGTTCGAATGTATGAGGGTTCTTGTGAAAATTTTGACTTTGGTAATACATATTTATTTATTATTGCTTTCTTACACTAAAATTCAACAATTTTCTCTTGAGTATATCTTGCTAATAATCTGCCAGCAAGTATAAATGATAGCGTTCATAACAAACTAAGACACGAAACCTATGGTTTGCCAGCTACTGAATTGCCAATTCCGACACTGAAATTAAAAGTTTGCATTACACGATATTTATTCGCCTTTTTGCATCACCAGACAAATATATAACGATTTTTTAAGTCCTTCATAAGCAGTTGTGGGAGTCGATGTGGACTGTATTTTGCTGGCAGCTGACTAATCTGACCACTGGGCTGTGCTTACTCACTGGGACCCTGGGGACCTTAATCAATAATTCGCGATGAGTGTTCTGACTTAGTTATTTTAGCATGGTAGCATGCTGTAAAAGTCATCTCTTGATGTGAAAGCGTTTCTAAATAGTCTGCTAACAAAGACAAACAGGCCAAAAACTTTCATAAATAGGTGGAGTTTTTAACATATAGTTAGCTCTTACATGTAGTAAATTTGTATCCCCGTTTCTGCCCCAAAATCCCAAGAATACGTGAAATCAATACTAAAATGAAATCCAACATTACGAACACTGTACGAACAGGGTCATTAATTTACATTCTACACTAAGGTATCCTCGATTAAAGTGCAGTAAGGTTTAACCTTCTTTAAAATATACGTTTTTAAAGTAAAAGGTGTAAATGTGTTGAAAATAATATACCTGATTTTGTGTTGTACAATCCTTTGCATTTCAAAGTACACAAGGGGTGTGCCACAGTTTAAATTGTTGGGGGGGGGGGGGGATGAAACCTCCACAGAATTACTACCAACAAACCCTTCGATAAAAGTGTTTTACTTATTGCAATCGAAAAACATTTTAGCAAATGTAGCACACTTTGCTGTTTCAAAATTTGAATTTTTTTCAGTGCATAC
Source organism: Lithobius niger (assembly GCA_023313725.1). Lineage (NCBI taxonomy): Eukaryota > Metazoa > Arthropoda > Chilopoda > Lithobiomorpha > Lithobiidae > Lithobius > Lithobius niger. Next base: position 85,162 of record JAHWFP010096024.1, read on the forward strand.
AAAGGTGTATTTCGTTTTCCCATTGACTTTTTTTCAAAGTATATCTGGAATTGACCAGTGGTCTGTTTATACTAACAAATTTACATGTTTTTTTTTATTCAGGAAAAAGTTCTTTACCAGCACGTTACATTGTGGTCCTTATGAACTGGTTACCACCTCTGTGTGGAACTAACTTTCAAAAGGTAAGTTTTCAGCAGCATTCTTATAGTATGTATAGAAAGCAGTCTCCTGAATGTAAGACAAATATTAAAGCAATTAGGAATCATTACTAGTATTTTGTCTTTGGTTAACGTTAAATATTTACATTTCTAGGCAACATTTAAATGCGATTATGACTGAAATCCGAAATCTTTACGGCAGACTTTTACTTGTCCTTGCAAAAAAATGGCAGACAGACAAAGCGTGGAATAATTAAAGTGGTATTATTTGAAACCATACAATTAAGAAATTCTGATAATTGACTTTAAAGAGAGGGGGACCTTCCGAAAATTTTAAATATTTAGTCATCAACCTTTGCACAATTTGTGGTTTTTGGTACGGGTGAAAAGACCTATTATTGGCTTCACTAATTATTGATTATGCAACAACTGGATCGCTTGTGGGATGATCCTCATCATAACAGCAGGTCACTTTGACAAACAGCGTGACAAGCTGTGCAACAGAATAATAGCATCAAAACGTGTACTAAAAAAATGACAGAAATGGTCACTACAACGATGAACAAACTATTAGCCACAGAGGATTTTGAATTTTCTGAAAAGAAGGGTTCATTCGTTTGAGAAATTTCGTACCTTAACTGTAAAAATTGTGTTTTTCTTCTGAACTATTCATTCAAACCTCTTTGTAGGTCTACTTCAGTTCATACTCGTCATATCCCGTGGACTATTTCCTGTATCAATACAATTATGTTGGAGCTCATAACTTCATGGCTTACACTGTTCAGGTAGTATCACTCTCATTGTTGCGCTCATAAAGCAGGGGTAAAAGGTTTGTTTAAAGATGTTGTGATTAAGTTCATATTAATTAAATATTTTGAAAGAAAGTATTGTTTTCTTTATATATAATGCTTTTAAATAAATTCATTTGAATGGAAAAAGCGAACGAGAATGTAACGGTGGTATGCCTTATTTTCAGAGAAAAAGGGAATTGTCTGTATAACAGTAGCTGTTATTTAAAATATTACAAGAGGGGGGGATTGAGGCTTAATGGCGCGTCGACAACTTGGTCATTAGCGCCAACCTCAGTCACAGTGCAGTGGTCCGGGTTGCCACTGCACCACACATTACAGAGATGTTATTGTGATAATACAAGACCCTACAATTCATCAACGTGGACACATAGCACTAAGAAAGTATGAACATGCAAGATGCGTCTGAACTGATAAAACAAAACAGTTTTTCCTTAGTATTTTACTGTATTGCTCTTAAAGGAAGGCCAAGTCAACACATTGGTTATATCTATCAATACTTTACAAATATAGCCATATTTTAAACATCAAAGTAGTAGACAGCTGATGTGCTAGAAATAAACACCCAGTAGACTAGAATAGAAAGGGGAAAAGGGAGATGACTGCACTGAGCATAAACTGAGCATATATGGCTAAAGAGACAATGATGATGAATGCAGACTATACAGCTAAAGAGAGACAGATGCACCAATCGATGTGTCTGAACAGTAACAGAAAAAACTCCCGAAGTGCGAATAAAGAGCAACAAAAAATAATGCTATTTGGCTTGCCCTTGCAAATTCTTAAACTGTAACATAGTAGGCTCTGATGGCCAATTAGCCTAACAAGTTATGGATACTATTACATTGAGTAACGGTGGGGAGATGACAATGTTTATTTAGCATCAAAGGGTTAAGTACAGGTTTACAGAACATGCGACTAACTAGTCGTACTAGTTAGTCCATTGAAAGCTACTTTGTACGGGTGTTACAAAACGACACATCGGAGGGGCATCTTCTAAAGACGTCACCTTGCAAATGATGTGGGCATTGCAGTTAGCATACACTACAATGCCCTCCCTTTAAAAAAGAACAATTGGATCTTAGTAATTTATGGAATTGATCCGATTTAAGGCTTTGCCTTAGTGTATGTGACATCTATTGTAATTTGATGACATCTTTGAATTTGTCACCATGCTCCGGCTGGCCTGTTGGCTTCCCAACAGTTGTTGTTTGTTGAATATGATATATAAAACACATAAGATGAATTTCATATCCAGTTTCTAAAAAGTACTCCAAGTTGAATGCACATATACCATAGAACGTACAGTATGCGACAACGAGTTTGTCCACTCAACAATGGTCATTTTAACAATGAATTCTACAACAATATTGAAGGCGGTGCTTTCAGCGTGGAGCAGCATTATTGAAAAGAATGTTAGAATAAATTAAATAGTCAGTAAGCAGGATTCCATAAATGTTTGGTTTTACTACTTTTAAATTTTTTTATATGGCGAACACATAAATTTTTGTACTTTTTATTTTCAATTTTTATACCTTTTTTGGCTCATTTGCCTGACAGATAGACGAAACCGTTCGTCTTACGCTTTTGAGGTAATAAAATTACTAGTCCGTTTGATTATGCAGCTGACCCTATTATAACTGATGTTGAATTACAAAAACTATACTCTTGATAAAAACAGAATTGATCTCATTTTGTCCCCCACTCCCCATGCTACCCAATCCCTTCCAGAGCTGGTGCCGGGGGGGGGGGGAATGGTAGGGAATGGGATTTGGAATTATCCCCCACGGATAAGGAATTTCGGGTAAGTGCTTGTAATAAGGTCACGTTGATTACGTCATTGCCCTTTACATACTGCCTGTTGCTATTACCAATTGAATGATTTAGAGAGGGCATCAAACTAGCAGTCGATGCAGCCCAGCCACCACTGCGGCGTGCCGGGATGAAGACCGAACTTGACCATTTAGAAGAAATAAAAGCCATCACAAGGTTTGAAAGAAGAATTGTTAACCCATGCAAAACAGGCCGTGACAGTATGGCTCAGTGGTAGGACCTTGGCCTTTAGTTTCAAAGGTCGTGGGTTTGATTCCCGGATCAGGCAGTCTGACATATAAGTCCAAAAGGGAACGCAAATAGGCTTGCATCTGTATTTATGTAAGGCCTAACAAAGACAACAAAATGTTTTTTTTGGGGGGGGAGGAAGACTTCAAAAATCGACTAGGGATTATGTTTTCTTGTTTTATTTCGATAGACCATACGTAACCACATAAGAATTCGGTTTTCATTAAATAATTTCCCAATTCTTTAAGCTAATGAGTTAGTTTTCTGGCGAATGAACGAATAAAAGTATGCATTAAAACATCAAAATCAGTCAAAAAGTAAGAAAATAATGGAAATTGGTCAAAGTTTATGAGAAACCTTTAGTAAATAACTGATGTGGTGCTTTTTAGGTGAAACAGCGGTGCCTGACAAACATTTTCTCAACTTTATGAGGCCTAAAAAAGTTAGTAATGACCAATCCGTTTGATGTGTGGGCCTTATTGAATCATTATTCTGCTCCATGAAGAGCATTTAATAAGTTTTTTTTCCCACAGGAGGCATGTGTTTCCCTTTACAAAAATACATCCAACATAAATGGGGCACTGCCTTACAAAACCCAATGAATAACCACCCTTGAGCCAGTGTCATGTATATAAGACTTTTGATGATAGCATCATGATTGCTTAATATTTTGTAAATATTGGTCTCTTCAATTTATTGAAAAATAGATGGTCACTAATGCATCTTCAGGTATCATTTCATGAAGGCCATAGAAATGAAATTGATATTTATGTTTTTATAGGAAATATCTGTCATTGATAACGCTTACCCTTGTGCCAGCATGAATCATCATAACGGATGTGTGTTTAATTGTAGTTACATGAAGCTTTCATTACAAATTAATTGCAGGTACGGAAGTTGTTATATTGAATCTGTTGTGATATTGTGTGGTTCACCGTTTTATTAGGGTAATAACTTTGTTTCCTTATGCAAACTAGCACTTGAAGGCAAAATAAAAGCCCCACATTAACGTTTTTATATTGCATAGATTTCCACCCCAACTTCTAAAAAAGATATGTTAACAATAATGAAAGATAAAAAACGAAAAGGACAAGCACGGATACATTGCATCTAGTGGAAGGTATAATTTCCAGAAAATAAATTAACATCAAAGCCACCAGAATAGTCAATAAGCAAGTTCACCATGACTTGTGTAGACAACAATTTTTCTTTACATGCAAGTAAACCCTCACACACTTTCAAAATTTATTGTTTTCTAATTCAAACACTGAACCAGTAACTAAAATCAATATGCAGCTGCTATACTAACACTTCTTTTTTGTAAACAACGCCTGAGTGCCAGAAATGAAGCACCGCTACTTAATAAACTTAATAACTGATATTAATCCTAGAATGACTAGCTACACACAGAACCAACATGAAACTGTATACATTTTATTTTGCTTAACAGCAAAAGTTCCGAATTGTTATGAAATAGCTCTAAAACTGAATTTATAACCAAAAATGCTAATCGTTTCTCTTTTCCTGTACTTGTCAATCCACAATTTGCTCACCTTCTGTAAATTAGGCAAGCTACTACTTTAAAGAAAACACCTATAAAACCTACAACCATAGTTTTTTTGTAGTTGTTTAAACTCTTAAATTCCTAAATTAATTCAAGTCTTTTTTTTTTTATCGAGAACAGTGTGATAATTTGGTCTGGCACGGGATTCGAGTCGGCATTCCCTTGGTTTGGAGACGAGGACGCTAGCCACTAGGCCGTTACTGGGGGTATCTGGGGGACCCCTTACAAAGCTCACGGTTTGCCTGGGAACGTACCTTTTGCTCCGTTTTGTAGCTGCTGTTATTTGGCTGTTACGGGCATGAAAGATTATGGTGGGCCAAGAAAAACATGGTATACCCCTTCATAGCCCGAATTAAGTTCGGTGAGCCGTGGGATTCGAACCGGACTTCACTTGGTATGGAGACAAAGATGCTACCCTGTTGTTGTTTGATGCACACTCAGCGTTAGCCATAGCGCCATTTGGTTACTGCGGCCATGAAAGAGTTAAACCTAACACTGTAAGCAAACATATCACAATTTTAATCCAAAAGGCAGTGGGTGTTTTTGCCTAGTTTCATCTCGCAGAAAATGTACAACGTATTACTTAATTAGCTTAACCATACAAAAGAGTTTGGTGACATCAGTTGACATCAACATTGCAGTACTTCTGACTGCCACTGGGCCACCTTCCGCACGAAATAGCTGACCTAACCTATTTTTTTCTTGATTGCCAGTGGGCGACCTAACTTAAAGGTAAGATTTTGTGCAAACGCTCATAATGATTGTGCCAAAACTAACACTCTAATGGACTATCTCTGTAAAACGTCGAACAGTTGAAGCAGATTTGTATTATCATGGCTATGATGTGAAAACACAACTGCATCATGCCAATATTTGGCCAGCGTTTTCAGTTCATCCACCAAATTTTTTGTTTGGAATAAAAAAGTTCAGCTGACAGACATGATTATACTGGAGACGTTTCCATCTTGAATCGAAGAATTATCCATTATATATATTTGGTTCTTTTTGCCTAGGCGATGCTCACTGTGCTCACTCTTTATGCAGGGCGAGAGAATGTTTTCATTATAACTAAGTAAAATAGTCAGTGGAGGACTTAAAGAAATATGTGTTCCATAGCCATCATATTGGTGGAACATGAAAGGATGTACATAACGGCCCACTGAAATTTCAAATGACTACAATTTGAAATATGATTTAAAGAAATACGTCATCTTAAATCCTGTTTCAGCTTTTTGCTGAAACATTTAAAGAAATACGTTGGCCCAGAAAACGAGTTCCAACACGTTCGTGGGGCAGTAAAGAAATATGTTGGTTCAACAAGTCTTTCTTCAATAAAGTACTAAAACAAATGTTTGTTACTGCCATGGTGACTACTGAATGGCTGGTATAAAGAGCCTGAGCAGTGGCCAAATGCTTGCCCGGAAGTAACAAACAGGTCAACACTTGGCCAACACAGGTGCAGTGTGGTAGAACCATTGTTAACAAGTTGGCAACGTTCCACTAACACTAATAACTGGAGGTAATTTTGTTTCAACAAATACGTACGTTCTCATAACGACAAAAGACATATTTAACTGTATTCAGCAAAAATCATACACAAGAAATAACGTAGCCACCGGATCCTAAATGGCAACCCAATCAACATCTAGGTCACAGACATAACTACTTAAACATTAGTCCTACTCCTTCATCTGCACAAAGATTACTCGCTGATCCCGTAATTAAGGTCACATCAGCGACTATCGCTCCATTCAACAAACAAAGCTTGCAGCCGCAGGCAATGGAATGGAATTTAAAAAATACAATGCCTCCACGAATGATTTACCTAATATGTAAAAATCACTGTAAAGTATATAAAGGAAAAAGGAAAACCACCCAAACAGCCAAAAATCGTACACCTGAAATTAAGTGTATTTTCGGTCGACTGACAACAGAGTCAGTGAGTCATCTTTATGCTGGTGGAGGATTAGGCTTATATATAAAGGGGTAATGTCATTGATCTGCGGGTGTGGATTGTGTTGTCAGTTTGAATGTATGTCACCCCACTGTGATGAAAAGTAATTGCACGTAGGTGGCTTGCTCTACTCATTAATTTCTGGTGTATGATTTACAGTCTGTGGTTTGATTATGTAATTTACCTCACGATTTACCTTATGTAATTTACAGTTATTTCTTTATATTTTTAAGAAGTTGCAGGCCCAACAGAACCTTTCAAAAAGAATTTTTACTCATAGACATTCATGCTTAAACCACCCCACCAGCTAGGGGCGTGGGAAGCATTGTAGCTCCCCACGCACGTTTCAACCCCCGAAAGCTGATCATTTTTAAGACAATTTAGTTCAGTTTGTGACTGCTGGAGAACACGTTTTTCTTGCAGTTTTTTTATAAGTTGATATTAAGGATCTGTTTCAAATCCACCGCTGGTGGCTAAGTTTTGAATCACTGTTAAGCAAATATAAATCACTGGTGGGTACTAGTATTACGCACAGTATTATTATTATGTTACACTAGTATTATACGGAGAACATGACGTAGTATTTTGTGCTTCATGTTTGCCCTTTGTTTTGTACGTTTAAGAATTATAGGAATTCTGTTGAAGAAAAGTTAATACAAAAAGTAATTTGCAACCGATTATTGTTTGTAATGTTTTCACGCAATATCATCCCCTGCTACTCTTTTCCTTCTCAGTCTCCCCTACATGCCTGAAATGAACCTGCCCCAATGCAAGTCGAGTCATTCGGCTAAATTATCACACAAGAAGTTTGTGGATTTATTTGTAATGCCAGATGGAACAGATGACTGCAGTTGTTTACCACCTTGCAACAAACGGATTTATGAAACAAGGATATTTGATGAAAAGCCAGCACAGCATGGTGACACATTCCTCCATCTCCAAGCAGACAGTAATATCATTATAACTCACAGAGTTGAACCAGCTGATTCACTTGTCCGATTATTGTGCGACCTTGGTGGTTTGCTTGGATCTATAATTGGATTGAGTATTGTGAGCTTGTTCGAAATTATACTGTCGACTTTCGAAAGGAAAAATTTCTAAGATCATAATAAGCACTGAGGAAAACATCAATTCTTGAATTCACATACTGACTCCTGTTGTCAGCTTTAGCACTATATTTAAGTCTTACTTTGACTCCCAAATCTGCATTTTCAATTTTTGGGACGGAGTTAAGAAAACAATGGCAGTGCACAGTTTGGTGCATTTAATGCCTGTTTTATTCTATTATACTATTTTTCTAATCTGTATTATAGTGTTCAATCACGCCACTCTTTCATAAATTATCACTCACAAAACTGATCAATGGATCGGAGGGGTCATATGATCAGCAGAAATTCTTAGAATTCTTCAATATTTTCCTTTCCCTTGTGAAATAAACCCCTCCAAAAAAATTTCAGAATTATTTTAAAAAGACAATTATTAGGCACAATGGACTTTACTTAGGATCTGAAGAAAATATCCAGTTGGGTTATTTTAATGTCACTGGCAACTACTATTTTGCTAAATAGATGTTAAAATTCCAAAGAATAAACAATAGATATAAACAATTTTTTTTATACATACATGTGTCCAGTATAATCCTTCCCACTTTTTTGTATGTTGTCTTCTCGTCCCTACTGAAATTAAGTGGACCGTGTCTAAGTGGACCGTGTCTTAATGTAACTGGATTTTAATGTGGGCCTACAAATGGTATATGCAATGTACATGTCATCAATGCATTTTAGATGGCTTTCATTTATTTTCTAGTGAAACGATAACCATAATGATTTAATTACTGTTATATTTTGTTTTAAGGGTTTTGAATTTTCTAATCACCCACGTCTTCAAAATTGTATTCCTATTGTATTTTTTACCATAACAGTGGTATCAACTAAGTTATTCTATTATATCTCAGTATTTATTAATAAATGATAAAAAAAATCATAATGTTGCTAATTACACCTTACAGTCTACAAACAAAGTTTTCCCTGTAGAGCAGTTGTCATGATAAATATAGCTTGCTTTTGCATTTATTTTAATTTTGAGATTTTTCAATTTACTTAACTAGCCACATTGTGAAAACTGCTTTCCTATTGGGCATGTATGTATGTGTAGGTGGTATCACCTACCTTATTCCGTTATTTCTCACTATTTATTAATATATGATAAAAAAAAATCATAATGTTGCTAATTACACCTTACAGTCTATCAACAAAGTTTCACCTATAGAGTACTTGTCATGATAATATAGCTGCCTTTTGCGTTTATTGTAATTTTAAGGTTTTGATTTGACTTAATTCGCCACATTGTGAAAACTACTTTCCTATTGTCTACTTGTATTTTTTACCATAAGAGTGGTTATAACTAGCTTATTGTAATATTTACCAGTATTTATTAATAAATGTTAAAACAAAATCATAATGTTGCTAATTACACCTTATAGCCTATGAACAAAGATTCCCCTATAGAGTAGTTGTTGCGATAAATATAGCTGCCTTTTGCATTTATTGTAGTTTTAAGGTTTTTGAATTTACTTAACTAGCCACATCGTGAAAAGTACTTTCCTATTGTCTACATGTATTTTTTACTATAAGAATGGTATTAACTAGCATATTGAAATGTTTATCAGTATTTATTAATAAATAATAAATAATTCCTTATATTGCTAGTTACACCTTACAGTCCATGAATAAACCTTCCTCTACAGAGAAGTTGACATGACAAATATGGCTGCCATTTTGCACTTATTTTAATTTTAGGTGTTACCCGTTTACTTAACTAGCCACATTTGTAAATGTGTATTCTTATTGTGTACATTTATTTTTTAAGAGTGGTAACCACTAGCTTATTGTAATTTTTAATGATAAAAAAATCATGATGTTGATAATTACACTTGATGGCCCATGAGCAAACTTTGCCCTATAGGGCATTGAAGTGATAAAACGAGGGTGCCTTTTACATCTTTTTAATTTTAAGAATTTTGAATTGACTTAACTAGCTACATTGTGAAAATTGTCCTATTTTGCTCTTGGATGTATATACCACAAGAGTAGTGACATTTAGCATATAGCTTTCTTTCTCATTATTCATTAATAAATGTTTTTAAAAATTCCTAATCTAACTATTGCACTTCTTGTTGTAGAGCAGACTTTCCACTAGAGAGGAATAAGCACTATAAATATGGGCACAATAATGCAACTTTTAGATGCAAAATTGTAAACAAATAAAAATAGAAATCACCACAACGAGTCGCTTCAAGATAGGACCGGTTATCAAGATACTAGTATTAAAAACGTTTATGTGCATAAAATACGGAGGTAAGCATTGAAAAACGTAAAGCTCTAAAGGCACAGATACAAGAAAAATACATGTAACCCATCAGCGTCGCACTAATGCATGTAAAAGAATCTGCAACATCCCAAAAAAAACATGCTGGAGCTTCTTTCACACATATTAGTGTGATGCTGATGGCTTACATGTCTATTTCTTTCATCTGTTCCTTTAACATCTTTAAATCCAAGCTTACGTCCATATTTTATATACTTAAACGATTTTTAATACTATTACCTGTTATTTTTCCTTGCCCCAGCAAAAATAACGACTAAAAGAACATTGTAATCATCATGAATTAACTGTTATAATAATCGTAGCCTTTTTAATATTCAATTTTAGACTATGAAAATTAAAATCTGGGTTTTGGTATGAACGCTAGGGCTAGGTGAGAGCAAAATTTCCCCAAGAAGAACAACAACAACAAGAATCTCGCAGTCACATTAAAATAGTATTCAAAAGTCCCTAGGCATTGTTCATAACTTGGTTTTAAGTTATAAAACTGTTTGTCGGTTCATGGTTCGATCTCCAGGTGAAGTACAGCTGTTACAGGCCAGAATTTGGGATAATCATGTACATCGAGCTAAAAGCCAATAAATTTGGTAATCAAATCATTCTTAGCTACAAAAAGAACTAGCGATGGCACCCCATCAGGGTACCCCAATGCCCCTTACTGCACGACTACCACACTCACCTACATTAGTTTATTGACCAACAAATTCTTCCTAATCGCGATAAAACATGAATTGGTACACAAGTCATTCTTAGCAGTACAAATGGAATTAGCCGTGGAACCCCTATGAAATAAGCCCCCAAGGCCAACTGCAGCCCTCTTCCTCCTCCCTGAGGCTTGACAAACAAATTCCTTCAGATCAATTTAAACGCATGAAATATTGTACATAAGTTGTTCGTATCGGTGCAAATCGAACTAGCTAAGGAACTCCTAGAAATACCCCCAAGGCTCACTGTGACGCCTCCCTAAGGCTTATCTAAGAAATTTATGCAGATAGAGCTAAAAGCACGAAGTTTGGAACACAAGTCATTCTTCGCAGTACAACTCTAAGTAGAATTTGTTGCTCATTAGCCTCATGGAGGAGACACAGAAAGGCACTGGGAAGCCTTGAAAGTATCTCATGAGGTTCCATATTATTAGTTCGATTTAGACTGCTACAATGCATGTTTTTAGTGCGTTCAGCAAGAATTTGTTGGTCATTGATGATTCGATGGGGTGCACAGGGGTAGAACGCTGGTGGAGGGTCCGATGATATTTTGTGGAAATTCCTGGCTGGTTCGATTTTTCGATTTCTACTACTAACAGGCGTTACAATGCAGGCTTTTTAGTACGATCAGCACGAATTTGTTTGGTATCAGACTCATGGAGCAAGCGTAGGGAGATGCTGAGGGGTCTTTGAGGATTTCATGGGAGTTCCACAGCTAGTTGGATTTGTACGGCTAAGAATGACTTCTGAACCAAATTTAATTCTTTATGTACTATCAGAATGAATTTGTAGGTTAATCCTCAGGGAGGGGTACATACGTGGCATTGGGGGCCCTTGAAGAGTGTCTCGAGGGGTTTCGTAGCTAGTTCGATTTGTACAGCTATGAATAAGTTGTGTACCATATTTCATGTCTTTAGCTCGATCTGCAATAATTTGTTGGTGAAGCCTCAGGGAGGGGACACAGGGAGGGTGCTGGGGATATTTTATGGGGATTTCATGGGTGGTTCGATGTGAACTCTTGAGAATTACTGCTGTGCCACAATTAAAGCTTTTACTTCGAGCTGCAATAATTAATTGGTCAAGTCTCAGGGAAGGAGAACAGGGGAGGCACTAGGGGGAGCCTTGGAGTAACTTTAATGGGGTTCCATGGCTGAAACGATGTGATTGCTAGAATGACTTGTGTGCAACAATTAAAACTTTTAGCTCGATCAACAAAGATTTGTTGGTCATTAGGATCGTATACGCTGGGTGTGTTAAGGCACAAAGGAGCGGGGGCATGGGGATAACTAAACGGGTTTCTATAGTTAGTTCAATTTGTGCTGCTAAGAATGACTTGTGTACCAAATTTCATGCTTTTAGCTTGGTATGCATAATTATGTTGTTAAACAGCTGTACTCGTTAGGTCAAAGAGTCAATAACAACAACAAGAAAAGGCAATGCTGAGGATGCCGAAAAGAGTGGTTGTTGTCTATAAAATTTTATATTTCCCCAACATGAATAAGAACAACAATATTTTAGTCAAATTAAAAAAGCATTCAAAAGGCCCTAGTCCTTGTTAATACCTACGTTTTAAACTATATAAATTGTAAACAGAGTCATAGTTCGATCTGTAAGTGAGAGCAAGGAGTCCGACAACAAGAATGACAACAACAATATTAACAATAGCAGCCATACTGAGAACGTCGAGTGGTTCAGTTGTGTTATTACAATTTTTAATGCAATGAAATAGTTACGACACGCACCTAAATACGAATTTCGTTGGTCTATTTCAATTCTGAGCGAAACTACATGATTTCAAAATTTTACGTTTAACATAAAAGTTCATGCTGAGCGGTTCTTGAAAATAAAATACAATAAAAGCTAAAAAGAAAGTATCATCGTCATATTTTATAAATGACCATAAAAGGACGAAGGAGAAGGCACAAGGCTACAACAATTCAAACAAGGCTGAAAGAATGACAAAAGTAAAAAAGGAGGGGACCGGCTGATAATCGTGAAAATTGATGGGGTGTTAATACGATCCCAAACATAAATTATTTAATGGAGCCATGTGAATTCTTAGGTTGAAATTTAATGACATGAACTGTTTGAAGGATATAACATAATATCACATAGGTAAATGTAGGCAATTGAAAGAGGTAAGCTGGCAGTACACTGGTGAGTCTGGAAGGCAAAGGTAAAGGGTTTCTAAATTTATTCTACATTTATAGTTAACAATAAAAAAAAAAGCGGTTGCTTTCTTTCAGGGTGGGTTCATGGCCGGTTTTTGAAAATGCTGTACTAATAAATTTTCCTGTTTTATTTTTGCAAAAGTTTATATTTCTATTCGCCGATTCAAAGTCTCTGTCGTAAACACCTTAATTCATTGTGTTTGGAAAGCCTATTCAAGGTCCCTTTGGTGACAATCGTAAATAGGATTATTTAGAGCTCACCCACTGACAAACTGAGTTTTATGGCAATTGTTTTCAAAGACATTAACATTTTCTTGTTAGACTCACGGTGTGATTCGTGACCCCAAAAATTCTACGAATTTTCTGTGGTGTTCTCTTAACAATCATGATTTCTGTGCAAGTGAAACTACAGAAACATTTCGGAGACATTATGCTGGTGAATGTATCGCATTGTGTTCAAAGTGAGTATATAATGAACTTAGGGGATTTTTTATGTGCACACATTGCATGAACAAAATTCATGATAAAAATGATTCCCCTACAAATGAGCAACAAGAAATAGGTAGATCGGTAAAAGTCAATGATCATCAATAGATCACAGAGATCTTACTTGAGCAACAATAACTACAATATTGAAAATGAAGATTCAGATGACGTCATTGACCCAATTGACAAAGAGAAACGCATATCCACGAAAAAAATTTTAAAAAAAAATCACGAACAATGGGAAACGAAAGGATAAATTCTTCAGCATTTATGGCAGCTTGCAAAAAAAATATACTCAGCTTAGCAAAGAAAATAGTGATGCCAAAAAAGTAAATGAAGTAGTTAAATCTCGTCTAATCATACTTGAAGGAAAACTGTACAGTATTGTAAACTCAACTGAATGAATTCTTGCTACCAATGACTTTGTCAACAGCAAATGAACAAATAAGCAAAAACTATGTTCTCAAAAATAAAAACAAAGATCCCGTCATTAGAATTAAAAAGGTGGTAGAAATATTCGAGCAAAAATGGAAGATAGTAAGTACTCATTAGAATTAGACGATATTATTGAATTAAAAGGGTAAAAACAATTAAAGCAACCCAATCAATTTAGGAAAAAATATCGGCATAAAAACAGAACAAAACGAAGATCTAAGAGACACCATATACCCTACAGGTTTTACTGAGAACAACGTAAAAAAAATTAATTTGACCAGCTGTAGTGCTATCTAGTGTAAATTTTGACGAGTCATGCAGGCATGTAATATGCTGAAATGCATTTTCCTTGAAAAATAGGGCTAAATTCAAAGACTGCATGGAAATAGAACAAAACAGAACTTTCTATATAAGCTTTGCTTTTAGCTACATTATTGCACTTGTGAAATGGGAACTTGGACTTGCTTATACCATATTGCACTTTGAACATGAAATTTATATACTGTAGATAGTTCACTACTTGAGGCTGTTAAGGGAATCTTTCGGCATACTCTTCTCTATGAAAAATCTCAATGATGTTGTCAATGTCCCTATTTCTACGACTGGCGGACCCCCGAGTTGCAGGGGCCCGTAAGCAATGCTTACCTAGCCTACCTGTTCGTTACGCCACTGGTTGCATGGTTACAGGGCCTAAGAGGACAGTCATTGTTGGCAAACCAAATGAAAAAGCCTGGCTATGGCTGCTATGGCTGTTGCAGACATAGGGCCTTAGGGCTTCGGGCAGATGACCAGGAGTGGTTAACGCTCGTTAAACCCTTTAAACCCTTTGAAAAAGCCTGTTTCTCCGTAAAGCTTAGAGTTTGGAGTGAGCTTAGAGTTTGGAATGTTTATAATTTTTGCCTACTAACAACAAAACTTCAAGTCCGACACGATAAAATAACTAATTTATTAACGTCTTTTTTGTAGCCGCAAAATGGTTGAAATACGCAGCCGGGAACCCAAAAAATATACCCTGCTGAGTGTTAATAAAAAAAAAACTGTTCGTTATTGCGTTAAAGTTACTGGGCTTAGAAACACAATAACAAATTAACAAACGTGTTTTTATGCCCAGTGATCTACATAATGGCTACTAGAGGACGTCCATCAATACGACGAAAGACAGCTGAAAAAATAATTAATAAGCATAAGAATAACAAAACACATTTATCAATTGACACATAAAAGCTATAGATACAAAAAAACAATACTGTTTTAAAAAAGCGTTGGCAACCAAGAAAATAAAATTCAGTTTAACAGGAACTTGCTTTATTGACATGCATGCTTTACTTTTGGATCAATTACACAATAACTAAACATAAGAACTGCAGTAAGAATACGTCCGATACAACAATTTAATTACTGCATCACCAAAACACGATACGGAGACCGCCATTGTTTTGATGGAACGGGCAGAAATTAACGCCGACAGATGTCACTTTTCGATTTCGACTCGCAGTCGATTGAGATAGCTCAAGCGTCCGACGGCCTTAGCTGGCTACTACAACTGTCGGCCAGCTAGGGCCGTCAGACTCTCGAGCTCTCACAGCCAACAGAGCTATCTCAATCGGCTACGAGTCGAAATCGAAAAGTGACATCTGTCGGCATTAATTTCTGCACCTTCCAGCAAAACAATGGCGGTCTCCGTGTCGTGATTTGGTGATGCAATAATTAAATTGTTGTATCGGACGTACGTAACGTATTCTTACCGCAATTCTCGTGTTTAGTTATTGTGTAAATGTTCCAAAAGTAAAGCACGCATGTCAAAATGGATGTAATTGCCCTTTAATTTGTTACTTGTTTTATTAGCAATTAAATTCTTTACTTTAAATTGCAATTGTTTCGTGCGAAGTTAATTTTTTATTTGTTGGAAATGGAATTTTTTGGGGTTGTGTGGGCCTTACATTTTGGTTCGTGTTTGGGGCATAGAAAAATTACTAGTTACGGGCCCGTAGATCACTAGCCTTACAGATCGGGCCCCCTTATTGTTGCTACTAAAATTCCGCTTAGCCGTCCAATAGAAAATCTGAACAACTCCGAAAACGTTTGAGGTAGGACTTTCAGCTGCTGAACTCGTAAATGTCATGCACCAACGCTACCTCATTATGATATTTTACCCAAATCGGAACAAAGGAGCGAAAGTTGTCATGACCCAAACAGAAGAAAAATAGAAACATCAAATCCTAAATTCAGTCGACCTTGCTCGATTCAAGTGCTAGGTCAAAAAGGTTAAAACATGCACAGACAAATTTTTGACATTCGTATAATTTGGAAAAAGTATAAATGGATTCCGTTCGCCATCTGGCCGCTTGGGGTCCCGACTCAGAAACGATGATAAGTTTTCGGAAAAAAGCAAAATATTTAAACAAATCTACAAAAAAGCTTTAGCAATTTTTGTGTGATTTAAACTGCCTTTTCTAATTTTCTAATAATAAATACTATAAAATGTCCGCGGCCAATCTTGAGTTTGCCCCAGAACGAATACAGATAATCGATTGTATGTTTTCGACAGCAGAGCACCTTGTTGATATCCTAGATGGTTACAAAAACAATGGCGGCTGTCGATTAAAGCCACTCCCTCCATGAAGATGTAGCCGCTCATAAAATACCTGCAGGACTCAAGATATGCTGCGCGCACAATAGTTTTGTATTTTTTAACAACTGCCAAACATTCGAAACATTATCACGCTAGTCTAAGTAAATCTTCCTTATGCTTAACTCAGGTTATTAATTACGTGTTATGAGGCTGTATTACCTAAAGTATGATACGAAACGTACAAGTGTGACGTCTTTTCTACTACTAAAACTAGACCTACTTTAATGAATCGAATAAAATAGAATGTGTCGACCAGTTAGAGCTTTTGAAGGCCCAAGTGACAGATGTTAAGTGGAAGATACCACTATTATGACAGTTGTGTTTTGCCGCATGAGGGACGAAACCGGAGCACCGCCCGTTACACCTCGCGGGAAACACCCGTACATAAAAACACCCGTACATAGAGAAAAACCCGTACATAATACCCTTCCCTTCACCAGGATCGAACCTGGGTCTGTAAGAAGCCAGAGATGTACAGCAGGGCCAAAGATACCTATCGAATGTTACGCCCCGGTGCTCAACGGCTACCCGCAAATTTACAATTACAGAGAGAAGTAGCCCTTGAATTAAATTCATGCAATATAATTTTTAATTCTTGCTGAAGAAATAAGCTACTACAGGGTCGCATAAAATATACCGACAAACATTGGGCGGTTCATTTGGATGGTTCATTGGGACAAACAATAGAGGGCATGGAAACAAGAAACTACTGACAGTAAACACATATCTGAAAGTGAACCATTACTGAGACACAGGATGTAGAGGTTTGCAAACGAAAACTGTTTTTTCCGAAAAAAAATCAAAGACGTGTAAAGATATTACAAAATACACCTTGGCACATGCAACGACGGTTTTCACAGCTTCCTCGTACTCCTTAAGCTAGGGCCTTAGTGGGCCTCTTTACCTTGATGCTATGGCTCCATGCTATGTATTCTGTATACTCTATATCTTTATTGATGTATTCCGGTAATGCTATGTACTTTGATGTATGGTCCAGTCCCTGGAGATCAGTGGTCTGGATGGCTCTGGCCTTGCCTGCCCGTAGGGGTAGCTGCTAGCAGAGATGGATTATGGGATACCAGGATATAGTACAGGAAGTACCTTGCACCACCAGTGGCAGGTACTGGCGGCAGCCCTAGGTACTTAAGGCCTTGCAGCTCCTTACAGCCTCACTCTGGGAGCTAGTCCCTAACCAGCTAAGAACTCTTCCTGAAGTGTGCCACTCTGCTAGTAGCCCTGATCAGAGCATCCTTGAACCATTGGACAACATCTCCTGAGGACAGACCGCGTGGCCCTGGAATAAACCCTGAATTTACCATCCTTCTGGCGTTCTTCCTTGTACCGGGCATAGCGGGGTTGCACA
>JAHWFP010096024.1:103282-119267 GCA_023313725.1 Lithobius niger
CAAACCATAAAAGGTACGCAGTTCGTATTGTAGTGCACCCATTCGTCCAATTTCATAGCTGGAAGCCTTCCCGTTATCTCGGAATCGATGAATAATCACCCTATGGGATTTAACATGGGGATGAGCGGACTAGCTAGCTAGCTAGTTAGGTAATAACACATTTTCAACGTTATTGAGGACCATATTTTGCATTGAAAGTAGCATAGCTGGCATTCAAACACGAGTTAATTTTTGTCAGGTGGGTCATTGCTCTCGATTTCAACACAATTTAAGCTTTTGTACCGCATTATTATTTTTCCCCAAGTACCTGAAATGTGCCCAACTATGCTTCAAGATATAAGACACTGACGCAATGGCGTCGCGCTACAATGGTTTACAACCTCGACAATTGATGTGATGTGATGTTTGTTGTGATGTTTGTTGCCTAACTTGGCGCGACACACTAGCGTGTGTCTAGATTTACATATATTTCAATTCTAGATCATTACACGGGAATCGTCTTCAGCATGAAAAATCCTGAGGAGTCACAGGGTTGGTTTATTGATTGAATTTGTTCATCAGTAGTCTTCAACTATTAAAGACTACTGATGGACAAATTCAACCAATACACCAACCCTGTGACTCCTCAGGATCTTGAATCTAAATGACTGTATGTGGATAAATAAATATATCATGGCCTTCAACCATCTTAGATCGGTCCGTCTCCATCGATGCAACAGGTAGTTTTCCACTTACATTATATTAAACCTACACAAACGTTCACAATCATGGCCTTCACTCCTCAACAACCAATTCATTTCAAAACAGTCACCCTCAAGAGAGAACTGAAACGTTCTTCTAACAGTTCCCAAATATTTCAATAGTGCTCTGAGCAGGATCACCGCATTAAACTACACTTTTCCAATAATGGATACCCAGCAGTCCTGCTTAGCAAAGCTTGTGACACCTTCATCTCCCCGCCCCTTCCCATCTCAAGTCTTCCCCTTTCCATTACTTTGCCTGACCCAATGTTGTCATTACCCAACCCCCTTTACTCAGTCGAGCCCTTTGTCTGTATCCAACTATTCTCTTTCTGTCTATTGTTCTCCTACTGGCACTCATCTCTTTCTTTTCGTCGCCACCCCCACAAATTCAACTTCTACCAATCTTTTCTTCCATTCTCCTACTGACCTTGCATAAAAAGACTAAATATGTCGCTGATACCTTAGCAGACTTCAACATGAGGACCTACACCCCGTAATCTGAATAACCTTGGTGTTTTCTAGAGCCCACAACAGCCTGGCCAAACCCATGAACGTCTCCAGACTGCAAACATTGTTTATTCCTGCCCCTGCTCTGCACACAACAGTTGTTACAATTCCAAAATACTGCACTAAAGTGAATTCCAACACAAAAACCAACTCCATACCCAAGGACTGATGCTGCTACATATTTATCCCTTTTTTCTTAAGCATACGTGTTGCGTAAACTCTCTCACAAAGGAGCCAGTTATCAAGAAGAAAAATATGAGATCATCGAGAATCGTGCATTAATTATAAACTAGTTGTGCCCCGGCATAACATACGCTGGTCTAGCTGATTCCCGCTGATTCAACTCGGCTCTAATAGTTAGCATTATTGAAGTAATAGTGTTTGTTTCCAATTGTTAGAGCGCATATCCGTTCTCATTGTTGGCCGCTCGCCCTTTTTCTTTGCTACCGTGGCAAGAATGAGCCTGCTCGTCCTCTTGCTGATTGTTGAAGTTTCGTTTGTTTGAGGAGTCAGTATTGTTGTGAAGGCTTTTTCAGGGTGGCGTTCTACCTGGAAAACCGGGATAACCAGGAAAATTCAGGGAATTTATCAAGTCTGTAAAATTCAGGGAGAAATCAGGAAATTTGAAAAATATTTACGGAAAATCAGGGAATTTGAACATTTTCCGGAAAATCTTTCACCTATGAAGAATATGTAAAATAAATAATTCGTAGGTAGTAATACGTAGACAGGTATAGGTAGTTAGGTAATTCGGATTTATGTTTTTGCTTCTAAAACCTTCACTTTATTTCAGTTAAAACTTAATTGCCTTTTTTTTCCATTTCTGATATAGCGAAAACTCCTTAGTCCTAAGTAATATGGAACGTTACGTGTTTATAGTGAGTTTTAGTTTTGTTCACATTGTGGCCTTTTCCTGCTCTTTACCAATACGAGTTAGGGCAGCACAATTTTTGATTTAGGAAAGCAATGCCACAATAGTTATTGCAATTTGAGTAAAATGTAAAAAAAAAAAATTTTAGTCCTGTACTACACTTTCCTTCGACCAAAATAAAATCAGGGAAAAGTGTCAGTATTGGTCTGGAAAACCTGGAAAAATCGGAGAATTTTGTCATGAGCTTTCGAACGCCACCCTGTTTTTTTATTACCCGGTTTTTGCCTCTCAGTCCTCTTTTAACAATGTAACGATGCAGCAGCACAACAATAAAACAAGAACGCACGGTGCAATATATCCGCCATTGCAGTGCTGAGAGCCGATCTCTTGCATCAAAATGGCGGATCGGCCCTCAGCACTAAAATGGCGGATTCATTCATGATTATTATAGACCGACAATACATAAATTAAAAAAAAAAAACGTTAAGAAAGAATTTTTTATTTAAGTGTCAGCAACCACAGCAAATTAACGAATTCATGAATTATACACTGGCAATTGAAATACTATTAATGGCACAAACCAAAATAAAAACAAGAACAAATATTAAGCAAGTATTTTTTATTTAAACGTCATGAACCACAGTAAATTAACGAGTGCATTATGCGTTTGAAGACTTTAAAAATGCTAGTTTGCTAATTTATAGGCTGCTTAAAATTGAAAATAACGTTGCAACCTTCATTAAAATTAAGAGTTCCACCAGAAAACATGTGTCTTAACTGTTCTTTATTACTACCATCGTTTTTTAGCAGCATCTTCTACTGCTTCGCCTGATAAGCCAATATTGTCCGTATTGTCTTCATCATGGTCACTCGACAAGTCAAAAAGATCCTCAAACTCCATGACTTGTTTTGCCATAACAAAAAAGGAACAAAAACCATGACTCCATCTTCAATAATCACCGAACGCTAGCACACACATTCACCGAGCGCGATTGATTGATATTTTATTGAGCCGATAAGGCCTCCAAGCCATTCGCTCACAAACTTACAAATAAACTAAAAACTACTTACAGACTAATACAATCAAACAGACTGGCTGACTCCAAGAAACCCAAGAAGCCGGCTAATAACTCCAGGTACCCATGAGAACACGAGGGGGGTGGGGACGAACCCAAGCATGAGTAATTGGATCACAACACAAACCGTCCCGTAGCCCGGCAGAACCCTAATACCCGGCCCATGGACTCCCTACCTATGGGGCCATGCGGTGCAACCCCCAGAACCCCTTGCAAAGGGTCCCCTTCCCCGTCGAACTTAAACGACGCTGGAACGCCCAGCGCGGACAGTCTAAAAGAAAGTGCCGGACAGTTTCCGGTCCATCACCACACTCACACATAGGTGAGCGCGACCAAACGCAGCCAACAATGCTCGTCGTACTGAGAGGCAAAAACCGGGTAATAAATAGGATATCACCCGTATAGAGATCCAAACAATGTCTCGACGCTGTGCGTCTCGACATTGTTAGCTCTCAGCACTCGGACTGAGGCCCTTTGCCCCTAGACATGGAGCCCAGGTCTGCTCAGGGTTTTTTCTCAACGGGGACTGACTGTGGAGTCTTTTGTGACACTTCATTCTGTAGAGACACGCTCACAGGAGGTGTTGGAGTGGCTATCCAAACCTTGAAAGTTTTTTATGCACGGAAACTCCAGGCGGTGGCATCCAGTACACTGTGCAAAATTTGTGCTGTCTCAGTGGCACTGGATGTCGCGCTCAACTTCGACCTGCCCTCGTTCACTGTTTACACAAATTAACTTGTGGCACTGAGCATGCTAAAGAGGGCTGTTGCATCTCTGGACTTCTGCGACCCACTTCTGTATGAGGTGAGTTTAAAGCTGGAAGTAGCATCCCGGCGAGGGCTGGTTGGCTTGTCCTGGGTGAAAGGCCATGCGGGTGTAGCTGGCCATGTTCAAGCAGATGGATTGGCCAGAGCAGCTGCCCAGGCTGAAGAGCAAAGCATCTCCCCAATAACCCTCCCAGTGTCAAAACGGCCGGCACTCTGTGCTAGCTCAAGGGTGAATAGAATAAGGAATGGGCATCAGCCACCTCTGGGCGCACTCTGCACAAGCTGCAGCCAAGTTGTCTCTGGTCGTCTCCTTTAGACCGCCTCCGCACGGGCCATTCTCTCCTGAGTAGTTATCGGCATAGAATGGGTTGGGCTGCGTCGGCAGCATGTCAGAGATGTGGTTTGCTTGAAACCCCAGAACACATTCTCCTTGAGTCTTCATCTCCTATGGCGGGGGATATCTGGTTTCATAAAGGGGACGCAGGATGCTGAGGGTCTGCTATCCCTCAATTTACTCCTAGACTGCGGGCAAGAAGACTGGAATTAGAGTTTAAGCCTGATCTCCCCACGTTGCTCCTTGTTCCACTCGGTCCAACATGCTTTCATTTCTCTGTTTTGCCTGGTTGACATTGTGCATAGCGGTACTTTATCTTTTGTAGTAGGGCGTATGGCGTAAGGCCGAGGCCCAGGAAATAAATTCAAATTCAAATTCGGAAAAGGGGTAATATCGTATACACTTTACCTTTTGTAGTAGAGCGCATGGCGTAAGGCCGAGGCCCTGGAAATAAATTCAAATTCAAATTCGGTAAACGGGTAATATCGTATACACGTTGCGCCACCTTCCAAACACAAGAAGGCCATCAAGCGCATAAAGATGTGAGTGCAAGCTCAAGGGGCAGGTGAAAGTGATTCCAGTCCTGGCAGTTCCAGCATTAATTGTAGTGTACATTTAAGTGGCTCGATATCGTCCATGTCATGGTGTGGTGAAACAGCGTCTAATGATGTTGCACCACTGAGCAAAAGACAGTTAGTTGAAAGTGCAGCAAGCTCGTGTGGAATTAGCATCTATGCGAACAACAGCCAGGATGCTGTCTGTGGTGTCGTTACTTGTGACACCACAATTATTAGCAATACTTAAAACCTTCATGTATACCCACACCCAGCATAATACACTAATAGAAGTAGAGTGCCATACTTTGTGTTATTATGTAACCAATGGAATGCCATACTAATTAACATGTGACACCACGTTGTCACATGATTGTGCAAGATAATAAAAGAGCTTGCACCAATATTAAACAGTCCACAATTTGCTAGCCAAGATAAGAGTTGTTTGTCTGTTCATTACTTTGACTTAGGAAAGATCCCACTGTGTATGTTACCAAGAACTTCATAAATCACAGATGGCGACAGAGGTGGTGCCTAAGTTCAATTTAAATTTAATTTTAGCTTTAAAATGATTTCTACTACTGCTGCAGCTCCAGTGATCCAAGTTTGTGGTGAGTTTGGAAATTTCTCTATTTTTGGCAAATAGATTAGCTCTCATATTAAGATCACTCTAGACTACCTGTCTTTTTTGATGGTGTCTTTTTGGATGGTGTCTTTTTGGATGGTAGATTAGCTCTCATAAGATCGCACTAGACTACCTGTCTTTTTGGATGGTGAAAATCCTGTCGTGTCTATGCACCAGCCATTCTCTTCTCCAGTCGCATAAGCGACGTATGGGGTGGAGTCTTGTATCCACATGTGAGTGTGGAAGCGAGGACACTGTAGAGCACCTGTTGCTACATGCGTTGAGTTGCAGTCTCAGCGTGAGCATCCGGAGTTGGATTTAGGGGAGACGTCAAGCAATAGACTTTTGACTATCATTGGCTTCAAGGAAAGAGAAATTCAGCGGTTGAAGGCAGTTGCAAAATTTGTTAGGGCATCCTCCAAGCCAATATGACCCCACCTGTCTTTCCATCATCCCATCTACTCCTGGTGCGCCAGATGTTTGATGCAAAGAGTGTACAGCAAGCTGAAGGGATCTGTATGCAGAGGAGAACGGCATTGTGTGCCACTGTAAATTGTGGAGGGTTGAAAGTCGTTTGCCTCTGTCAGCCACACCCAGGATTTGACACACGATGTCCTTGTACGCAGTAGAGGAAGTGCTAAGAAGTGACCAAGCGTGTGACACTTGTATGTTGTTCAGTGACGCAGTCCTCCTTTGTGCTTCTGTGAACTAATGAATGGCACGCGCTATGTGGTTGATGACTGATGTTATGCAGTGCAATGTAGGTATGTCGTTGAGGTAGAGTTGTTGTAATTCATAGGGTGAGCGCATGGCTGCGGGCCAGGGCTCCGAATAAAGTATAATTAACTCCCGTAACTCCGGAATGGCTCGACCAATCGAAAAAGTGGTCTCTGATAAGGTTGAAGGCCAAGGAAATTTCTGGTTAGATCATGTTTAAAATTTTAGGTAGGTGCAGCAGTTTTTTCTGAAACCGTGTCACACAAGAACAAGAACAACAACAAGACATGAATAGTTTTCAAATTTACGTGGCTCCCTACTTTTACTCTTACACAGAATTTCATAATTGTTGACTAGAGGAAGCCCGTCCTCTGGACGGGTGTAATAAACGTGTGGTTTTTTTCTGTCATGCGTATGTGCAGTGCATGCTTCATCAAAGTAAGATTTTTTAACACTGTTTTGCACATACTGGCTAACAAACGGTTATTGTGGTTCACTTTGCTCAGTCAATAAGTACTTCTCCCTGACTACCATAAAACCTTCTTCCCCATTGCTTCCGCGCCTGCAGTGGCTGCGTGGTGGCACTGAATTACTACGACGGGGATTGTAAAGAACTGCTTATTTCCAGTTTTTCATCCTGTAGCCTGTCTCTCATGTCTATGTCCATGCTTTATGAAATTAAGTTTCTTCAATCACGATTCTGTGCATACTTGCTAACAAATGCTGCTTTAGGTTTGCTTCGCTCACTCAATCAGCACATCTCCCTTACCTCGAATTCCCAGGGTGTTACGTATCCAAGACGTTGTTTAGTCCCAGGCATCCCATGGGATTCGAGTACAGCACTGTCTAATTAACACATTACTTTCCAAATGAATTTATTTAAGGTTTCGCGTAATGGCTGGGGGTCCAGTCCCAAAGACGACCACCGCCACCAACCAAGAGTTGTTGTTTGGTACTTTAACAAAAAACAGAGCTGAGCGTATTTAACGATGGCGAGGATAAATACCTATGCGGCGAAGTAGCTTGAAAGTTGTTGAAAATGAGCAGTCTTTGTGTCCTGGCTAGCAATAGTTGTATTTCAATCCCGTGCATAAACTGTATCAATGAGATAAAAGTGCGTGAAGATCGTTGATTTTAACTAACTACTGACTACTGACTACTAATTCCGTTCATATAAAATAAATTATGCGACAGATACGAATGAAATTTGGTATTCAACATTCTTTTAACTCCAACACGTGCCTTTTATGGTTTGACGTTTGGGGGAGGCATTAATTAAAAAGATTGCAATAATTTTTAATGGTATTTTTCCGTATGTTGGAAAAACACCACCGGTGATCAAAATAAGCATTACTCGTTATTAGTGTTAACGAGTAACAGTGCAAACGGATTGCCAGAAATAATCGGCAACACATCATTGTCGATAATATGGACGCGCTACTTGTTTGTAGTAAGGCGGATAGCTTTTGGCCACTGAGCTTTTAACAAATCCGCAGTCCGCGCTACTTATTGTTGATGGTTGAATGAATATCAGCAAACGCTTTAATTTCTATGATTGAAGTCCTCACTGCAGTAAAACTAAAAAAAAAATATCTCCGTTCGTATTCAATATTTTTCGACCAAACCTGGCCAGATAGTTGATAACTGGGCAGTGGCTGAAATAAGACGCCACAAAAAAAAACTACAAAAGAAGTGATATCTAAAACAAAACCCACAAGGGTGAAAGAACCCGCCAAGTTTCAGTCAATCATTCACTTTTGATGGTGTTGTTATTTATGCTGGTGCGTGGCTTGTTCGGTGGATGTGCGTTGTGTGTGTGTGTACTACTTCTGTGCCGCTTAACACAACACTCCGCAATAAAGCGACTAAAATTAACGGTCGGCCAACATATAACCTTTTTTTACACGGTTAGCCTGCCCCCAAAAATTACGATTTTCAAATTTTCTTTTTTTTCCACATTACGTGGCTCGCTCACGCTGCCGTGCTTAATATAACCATATAAAACAATATATAAACATATAACATCAGAAACCTGCAACCCAAAACGTGTCCGGGGAATGAAAACCTGGCCGGCCAAAACGTGATCAGGTATTTCTGGTGACTTTTTGCTTAAACTTAGACCGTTAATCTCACCCATACTTGTTGTCCTTTTCAATAAAAATATTGAAAACTCTTTTGTGCCCCCAAGTTGGAAAAAAAGCACATATTACTCCCATTTTTAAGAAGGGTGATCGTAGGTTGCCTGGCAACTATAGGCCAATCAGTATTACCTCCATCATCTCGAAAATGTTTGAACGTATTGTTAACCAGCATATTTACAGCTTTCTTGATACATACTCCCACTTCGACTCTGTGCAACATGGATTTAGGAAAGGTCTTTCTACTGTCACCAACTTAATTGTGTTTTATCAGGACATTTTCTTTGCTCTTGATCAAGGTAACCCTGTCGATGTTATTTACTATGACTTAGAGAAGGCCTTTGACAAGGTCGACCATAGGTTACTGGGGATCAAACTTGATACTGTGGATATTGTTGGTCCCATTAAGGGTTGGATTGTTGAGTGGCTTACTGGTAGGACTATAGCTGTCGTCTTGGAACAATGTGTATCGCATTGGAGTCCCATGACTAGTGGGCTCCCCCAGGGTTCCGTGCTGGCACCCCTGTTATTTTCGGTTTTCATTACTGGCTTCTGCCATGACGAAGTTATTCACAGTAGCAAATTCGCTGATGACACCAAGACGGCAGCTATACTCCAAAATTGGGAGTCTGTTGTTCGCCTGCAGGCTACTATTGATTGAGCCTTAGCGTGGAGTAATCAGCAGCGTATTCCTATTAATGCCGGAAAATTGTGTATGTTGCACGTAGGAACTACTAACCCACTATCATCATATGTGTTTGATGAAATACCAATAGGTGAAGAAACGTATATGCGCGACTTAGGCATCATTATTGATTGTAATTTGACCTTTTCTCTACATACCGAATTCATTGTTAAAAAGGCTAACAACATCATGTATCTCTTGAATCGCACAATTAGTAACCGAGAGTGTAAGGTGTACCTAAAATATTTTTTGTCAATCATTAGACCAATCTTGGAATACGGGGTCCTGTTCTGGGAGCCAGTCTTTATTAAGGACAAAAAGTCTATTGAAAATGTTCAAAGGAAAATTACTAAGCGTATTACAGGTTTGGCACATGAAAGTTATAGGAGGAGGATAGAAATACTTAAGCTGCCTTCTCTCACTTGGCGCCGTCAAAGAGGATGTTTAATACTTATGTTTAAGGTTATTAGAGATATTGATATCAACCTCCCTAACTCCCTCTTTGAATTGTACGTTTCCCCATTTTGCACGAGAGGTTCTGCATTTAAACTGAAACTACCATCTTCTAGGTTAAATACTACAAAAAATTCCTTTGCTAACAGACATGTTGTAATGTGGAATGCGCTCCCAGATTTTGTTACTTCTGCACCGTCAGTTAATTCATTTAAAAATAGGCTGGACGACCATATTGCTCATGACCTGAAATATCATTTTGATTAACTTTGTGCATTGTATATTTTACACTGTTTGGATTAATTTGTTCCTTTGTGTATACTTCTTATTTGGTTTAACTTGAACCCTGTATTTATTTATTTATTATTATTTTCTCTCCTTGACCGGAACCATGACCAAACTGTTATTGTTTATTGTTTTGAACTTTTTTGTTATCATATTTTTGTATGTTTGCCACATTCCTGTAAGGAAACCGGCAACTCAATGTTATTATTAAATTAAATTATTAAAATTAAAGCCTGATACACTTGCGTCAATGCAGCAAGGAACACAACTAGACCCGTGCGCCGCCACGCCACGCCGCCGATGATTTTCCCGAAATTCCGCACGCCGTTGCCGATAAAAAAAAATTTCGGCACGCCGCCGCTGCCCGCCGCCGTTAATTTTTCGGCGCGCTGCTGGTAGCTTTGTATTTTAATTCAAAATTTCAGTTTTAACTTTTTAACGATTTCTTCCCGATCTGAGGAGCCTAAAAACAAAAAAAAAGGGAAGAAAGAAGAAAATCCTTGAACTGGAAGAACAACACTCAAAACAAACAAATGCGCTGAAGTACTTTTGTCAGAGTGTGCTACTTAGTTTTTATATTCGTGCAATGAGATTGGAGGTGTAAAAGTTTTACACTTTTAACAATCTCCTGCTACAGATCCGCCACGATTACCAGCAGTCGGTCCGTTTGTTTTCACAGCATGACAAGTTTTGCGTCAGGTGCTCGAATGTCACGACCAGGGCCGAATGGGGCCTCCTCTCCCTTTGTATCAACAGCTACTCACCTCCGCCCCCCTCCCACAACCCTATTTCCACCAAACTGAAAGGCACGCAAAAGGGGTGTTATATTAGGTCCTCTTATCAGGGCTGCAGTAGTTTGATTGTTTTTTTTTTACTGATGCCCGTTATTGGTGGAAGGTAGTCTTGGTTTCAGATGTCCACAAGTAACGCTTGGAAGTAGGCTGTTCTTTAAAGCAATGTAACACTGAATTTACCAAACGTACTTAATACTAAATAAGTTTAAGAATTTATTATTTTCAGTCATGGAAAGAAATACTGATAAGTATAGTCAATTTGTAGGAGTTAGGCTGGTCGAAACTATTTTAATTTTACAAATTTTGGGCTGAAACATATTACAGTATCCTAACGATGGCAAGACAGAAACACTTTTTAAACAAATCGGGACTGATGTTAAATTTATTTTCAGGAAATGAAAATAGGTTTTTCAGTGTGTTTTAGTATTTTAAGTATTTTTTGGAGTTTCAAATATTTTCTCAGTGTATTTTTTTTCTATTAAAAGACATATAGAAACTTTATTCGTTTTTTCTTCACTAAGCTCTCATTTGATGAAAAAAAAACGAATGCTCCAGTATTACTAAAACTTAAGTATTTTACACCATTTTGAGGGTTTATTTTCAAAACTTTCTAAACTCCTTTCCTCCCCCTTTCATATGGGTTCATTCAACTATTTTGGGCCGATGGGCCTTTACTACTCCAGTCCGGACCTGATCACAGCCAAACGATCTTCTGCTGCCGTAAAAAAAATTAATTGTACGCATTCACAACAATTATGCAGCATGTATAAAAAGTAAGAAAATTCTTGGGAAAATGCTATATGCACACTTGAACAGTATCAGTAGTAGTTTACATATTTTATAATTCAATACCGCTGTCGTAATACAAAAAAATGTCTTTGTAGATCTTCATAGATTTGTTCTTAAATTATCGCACCAATAATAATTTTTTTTATCTGAAAACAACCCTTCCCCCACCTCACCCCCCTCTACTTCCCCTTCCTCCTTTACGACTTAAATGCTTATAAAATAGCATTTTATTGTGATACAATTTTCGACTAACTTAGCAGAGAAAAATGTATGAAACGCTGCCATATGCCGCCGCACGCCGAACTTACTTCACAACGCCGCTGCTGGTAAATAATTTCCGGCACGCCATGGCGTGCCGCCACCGCCGACGTTTTTTAGGAGGTACGCTGCCGCCGCCTTTAAACAAGCGACGCACATAGTCTAAACACAACACAGTTTCTCTCTCAGCTGGCCTTTTTGAGTTTTTAAAATAGTAGGTTCTGGAGCCGATGATCTTGTTGTCCGAATTCCATTCGTGAAAATATGTGTTCAACCTTGTCGCTTTTCTGTGTGTGAGTGAGGATTTAGCTCATTTTGGGACAGTAATTTCCAACAAAGTGGATAATTTTAATCAAGAATGGCGGAGTTTGTACAGCTACATTTGGAGGAAACTCTCAATGAGTTGGAACAAATGGAAAGGGTTGGGCTCTTCACTCGGGAAGAAGTCAGGTAACGTTGTTTTTGAGGCGCACGTGGTAGGCTAGAATTTGTTATAGTTCCTGAACTGAAGTGGTTTTCCGTCTCTTCTGCTTTAGAAAAGTAACGAAGAAAAGGAAGGCCTTGGAATATCGGCTTCAACGCCGTACGAAATCAAAGGAAGATTACTTGAAATACATTCAGGTAAAAAGTGGCGTAGCCGAGCATTATGTCGGGGGGGTCAGCGATTGTCGGCAAGTTATATTAAAAAAATTACATGTAGGCTACACCCTTCAAAAACATGTAATCGCCGCATAAAGGCGGGTGCAGACGAACCATAAGACGCGCGATAATCTTTGAAAAAACGATAGGGGGCCACTACCGCAGCGTCTCCAAGCTCGTCCACCATCGATCTGTATGTGTGGAAGGTTGTACTATCGCCATTGGTGTAAAACGTAAATCTAGGTCGCCGTTCACGAAAATGATGTCAGTTTTTTTGGAAC
The DNA here is from genome assembly GCA_023313725.1 of Lithobius niger. NCBI lineage: Eukaryota > Metazoa > Arthropoda > Chilopoda > Lithobiomorpha > Lithobiidae > Lithobius > Lithobius niger. Next base: position 115,799 of record JAHWFP010096024.1, read on the forward strand.
CACTTCCACGGCGGCTCCAAGCGCGTCCACCATCGATCTGTAGGCTATACGTTGGTTGTACTATCTCCATTGGTGTAAAGGGTAAATTAAGGTTGCTGTTTCTCGAAAATAAGGTCAGTCTTTTCCTAGCCTAACCTAAACTAACCACGTAACACCAGAAACCGCAACCAAAATCTTAAACCTTTCTAAACTTCACGCGCCAAAATCTAGATAGGCCAGCCATCTTGCTCGGAGCTTCTGCGGTAGTGGACCCCAACCAAATCTTATCCTTCTAACCTTCACGCTCCGGAATCTAGATAGGCCAGCCATCTTGCTTGGAGCTTCTGCGGTAGTATACCCAACAATACAACCAGCGCGTCTGAATCGACGGCGCCTTTCAGACAACAAACGCCCAAATTGACCTTTCACTGCGCTTCTCGACGATCCCGACTGACCCCATTCGAGAGCAGGCATCGCAAGCAACGCCAACTGAGGTAGGCCTACTTGGATTAACGAGCCAACCGATCACTCAATAGGTTGTGTGACACAGACGTTGCAACGTGACGCCGAAAGTGTCGAGTAGCAGGCGCTCAATGGCGATTTAGGAGCGGTCAATCAATAGACGCAAAAACGCGCTGCTGCATGTGAAAGTCCCAGTGCGTTCCCATGGTTTTTAATTGACTGCCACCGATTGCGATTTTTATGCCGTAAACGCCAAAGATTGCGTCTGCAATTATCGCGCGTTTTGTGGTCTGTCGGCACCCGGCCTGAAACACAACTTTCTTCATCGAAAGCGCATTTCCAGATACTGAAATCAGAAGGTTGGAATGGTTATATGTGCATTCATGTCAGACATGTCAGACCACACTAGCTTGCAACGTTGTTGTTTTTTTTTAGCACAGCGTGGCTCCTTCCAAGACCACCGTGGCTTGTCTTCACTTCACGTCTCACAGTTGATTGGTAGCGAGCTTTGGGGATGGAGCCACCTGACTATACAGTTTTCTCAGTCTAAACAACGAATGTTCCAGCGTATCAAATTGAGCAAGAAACTGAACCTGAATGGTCCATATTCCGTCCAAATCAACTATAAACTCGTATATGACTAGTATTTTCACGCATAACTTCGATGAGCTAGAGTCTGCCCCGTTGAATGCGCGACATTCCTGGTTTGTTTTCCACTAATAATTTTCTATTTTTGGTCAAGATTTCTATTTTCTTTTTACAATCTTGTAAATGGTGGGTGGGGATGGAGCTTTGGAAATTTGGCGGTTACGATTTCAACCTCCACTCATAAAAATGAACTTTATTCGTACCTCGATATCTACTCAGGTAAACTCAGTTTAAATTTTAGACGTGAAAATACAAAAGCTGCGTCCGTGTTTTTAGTTTTAATAATTCGTTTGGACAGAAATATAGTCCATTCGCGTCAAGTGTCTTCCTCAATTTAAATTTAGACGTGAAAATGTTAGAATCATGTCTGTGTTTTTAGTTTTAATAATTTACTTAGAGAGGAATGTTGACCATTCACGTCCAGCTTCTTGCTCAATTTTATAAGTTGGAAACACAAGGTTAATTAAATTCTTTTACTGGAACGTTCGTTGTGGGGACGGAAAAAAATGTGTAGTCAGTTCGCGTGTTTAAGCTCCAACCCCCCAATGCTCGCGACCAATGAGCTGCGAGACGTGAAAGGAAGCTAGCCACGGTGGACGGGGAAGGAACCACTGCGTTTTAGATCTGGGTGTTACACTCCATCGCTGGATGCATAGTTAAAGTTTGTATCCCCATTTATCATACCTTCGTGTTTCTTAGACGAAGATAAAACCTGCTTGTGACCATATTTCCAAAAATTGAAAATCCTGACCATGTTCCAAAAGGGTTCAACGATTCTTTCCAACCTTCAGAAGTAGCCACCCTTCCCTGCGTCTGCTAGCCTACTTCTCCAACTATGGCCGCCAATGTGCCTGTTTCTAACCATCACAAGATAGTACGCCAAATTCACCGCAATAAGATAAAAGCAACTAAGAGCAGTTGTGCACTGTATTTGGCTTTTTATCTTCGAATCTGTGCTTTACGATTCATTGTATCTAGTCGTGGAAGGTGGTGGGTGGGGTGCTGTGAAAGGGCGGGAGCGAGGAATGCGCAGCCCGTCAGCAAGTGTCAAGACTGGTAACATTCAATAGGAGAGGGTTCCGTTGGATGGATGGGGAAAGGAAGGAGGGTAAAAAATAAGTAGCAGCAATTGCGATGCAGTTCAATTTTCGCATCACAACTACGAAAATTTGCAGTGCAAATTGCGATGCGATACGGTAGGCCTATCGCTTAAGGCCTGAATGGCCATCAAAGTGGCTGCCGGTGCTCAATTTTATCATACAAGTGTACTGGTTTTGCAGTTTACACACTGGTTAAACCTTGAATAATCGGAGCAAAGGAAGTCACTGATCTCTGTGTAAGTCTATAGGGCATCAAAATATGTGGCACAGGGCTTGATGAGTGCTTGGGGGAATTTGAATTTCTAACAAAGTGTCCCGCTATGCCTGTACGAACAGTGAGAAGACTTTAAATACTCATGACTGCAGAGCAGCGAAGACAAAATTATGGGACACAGCGAGTTGAGTGGCATTTTCGCTTCACCCTGAGATGGCTACAAATCTACAATGAAGCCACTTTGCACAGCTGCCTCTTGTGCTTCTGCAGTGACTAGTTGAAAATTCACAAGGAGTTAAAATAAAATTAACTATGTGACAATCAGCTGCAGCTGGCCCTTCTTTGTGGCTGTTATTTATTGCCATGTGAAACTTTCTGTCAGTTCTCTTTGAGTAATTCGTGCTTAGACCTTACAAGTACTAAGCATAGCCAGGAGTTGAGAAAGGCTTACACATGTCAGAGGGCACGTCGTATCCATGTAACTCGTTTCATATGTCATCTCTTGTCACAAGGCCGTCTAGGAGAGAAGCTACAGGTTTCGCTTCCCGGCTCCGGGCCAGTTCATCAGATATTGCTAAGAGTTACTTGCAGGGTTGGGTTTTTGCCAGGACATGTAGCAAAAACATGGTTTTTACCGTTTTTTTTCTGGTTATTACCGGCTAAAACTGGCAAAAACCAGCAAGCTGCTTCACAAGCTTATTTCCACAGTGAAATATATTATTCTCATAATATCTATGCAAATATTCGACAGTCAGTTGCATAGGTATTGTGAGATTTTACTGTGAAAATAAGCTTATGAAAGATAAATAAGAAGTGAAAATACGACAAAGTGAACGATGTGAAGTTTTCAAGGGGAGCTTTTATAATTTGCCAATATTTTGTAGGGCACATTTTTTTTTTATTAGAGTTCAAGTCGATTTTTGCCATATTTTTTGGCTGAAGTGGCAAAAACATGGCGAAAACCAGTTTTGGACGGTAAAAACCATGGTATAAACCAGTTTTAACCAGTTGGTTGCAAAAACTTGCAAACCCTGGGTTGCCTGTCCCACCCGAAAGCTGGCATGGA
>JAHWFP010096025.1:1534-16924 GCA_023313725.1 Lithobius niger
ACCAAAGTGGACATGTGTAGAGTCAGACCAGTCTTCACCATATTTTCCGTATCCCAGCCATGGGGGTGGAAGCTTCCTAATGCCTAGGATACGGAAAATATGCTACCAGACGTTATTTGGAAGCCAAAATGGCTTCTCTTGGGGATATATGGGATGGTTGTAGGGAATTGAAGATGAAATCGATTGAAGATGAAACTACTTTGCAGCTGTTTTCAGACCTAAATGATAAAAAAAACTTGCTCGTATATTAAAAAAGTCACCTCTGCAAAATATCTTGAAATACTAATTGACAATAAGTGGAAGTTTGGAGAACATATAAATACCCTAAGTGAGAAACTGAAACAAGTAATGCCAAAATTATTCCATTTTAAGGAACTATTAAATAAAAAAAATAAAAAATAAATTTATGATGCATTAGTTGAATCCAACTTGAACCTTCCAAATTTCGGAAAATAAAACTAAAAGTACCACTTTGTAGAAACCTGTATGGTAAAATAATACTAATCCCTTACATTAATACGACTTAACAATTTACCAGAAAAATTAAAAAATATTATTCAATTTAATAAATTAAAATTGGAGCCAAAAATCATTATATAAACAATAAATGATGTATTATACACTGCTCCCGAACGAATTCTACTGGAACAGTGGTTAGAGCGCCTGGCTAGTCAACGGGATATCCTGGGATGTCCCAGTTGGGGCAGTTGTCTTTTCTTTCTTTCTCAGACTAGTGTATTGTGTATCCTCACAAGGCCAGTCTTTAATGCAGACTGCTTGCTTCATTTACCCAGTGGAATTGGTTTGGGGACGTTCTTGTATTTTTTTTTATGTAGTGATTTGTTGATTTTCCATCTATTGTTGAATTTGAAAAAGTTAATGATTAATGAAATTTGAACTGTAGTGAGCACTAATAAACATGTAAAATGCTTAGTTTTCTCATATATTTTAGAAAAAAAAAGAAAAAAATTGGTTAAATACAAATGCCGTAAGGGTTGTTATTCAAAACAATGCTCCTGCAAAGGAGCCGAATTATTTTGTATTACTTTGTGTTTGTAAGGGCGACTACAGTGCTCAAGATTTTTCTGTTTAAACACACTGTTTTAGACTGACCACTTGTAGTATATTAGTACACTTAATTTAACGTAACCTTTCTCGGTTGCTTCCATATTTGATTAAACACCACATCACGTACGTTTTTATTTTATAGATTATCGTATCCTTATGTAACATCTAATTGTTCAATATATGTGCAGTTAATATAATAGTTTAATGTACACGCAGTTAAAAGTTTCACTATACTGTAAATTTGTGATTTACATCCATATAATTATTACTGTAACTACTACACCAATTAATTTGTTGTAGGGATCGTTTGAAAGAAGACATTTAAAGCTAAACCATTTCCGTGAATGCCAATTTTAATACTGACGTGTAGTTAAGTCATCAACATTGGTAAATGTTTGCCTGCCTCTTAATTAATTTAAAACTGTTCTGAATGTAGGGACGAAAAAAAAATAAAGTATTCAAGCAGTTGAATACCACAACAAATTTACAGTTGCGCCTGAAAAAGGTGTTTTTAACACGAATCTCTATGTTTTGAAATCTCTATGTTCTTTCGGTCTCGCCAGACAATATGGTTAGCTTCCTGACACATGATCCTAAATTACTCTGTGATTTTATTGTGGCTATAGCTCTTCCCACATACTTTACAGAGAATGTTAGATAAAAATAACAGAGAATGTTAGATGAGTTAAGGCATAAAATATGTTGTAGGTGTTGTAAAACGCAACGTCTAATACTGGGGCTATAAAACTCAATATCTATTATCGGTGTTGTTAAATAGGGTTTTGTAAAAAAAAAAAATAAGGAGACTAATAGGTGTTGCGATAGATGTTGTAAACCACAGCAATTGTATTGTAAGATTCCAGCTATTACTACGATTATCAAGGAAACTATTTACGGTTAGGTGAGTGCTCTTATCCGTTTGGACCTGCAGCTTTGTTGTTTCTATTCTATTGATTAAGTGTTTGTGAAAAATAATTTATTAACGATTGAAGAGTCATATTTGGAGGTCATTTTGGATTTATTCTGGCTTTGCACTGAATAGGAGCGTTAAATTTTTTTTCTTTGAATTCGTGAACAAATTAATATTCTCCGCTTCAGGCCTGGTCTTGCTGCTTCATAACTGCTAGCAGAGGATAGAAAAAACTAGAGACTGAATGTTGAAACTCCATAAGAACTCTAAATGTAGAAACCTAAGAACATTGTAATCGAGAAGAATATGACTGGAAATCCCGTACTTCAGTAATGCTATATCATCAAAATGGCTCATGCTGTCGTGAGTAGCACATATAAAAGCTACAGGTGCAGTGATGTTAGAAAGGTAAATATCTGGAGGAGTGGTTAAAACGAAGTGAATAATTTTTTTAAAGGAAAATGAAACCCTTACTTTACGAATTTGCTTTGTGTTAGCTGAGACACTAAAAACCTTTTCAAGACTTATAAAATGTAGTAGCATGCCTTGATAGTTTCGACGAAATAAATAAAAACAGCGTTTATTTTCAAAAATTCCAATTGCAAGTAAATTATTCGTAAATGGTCACGATTTAGTTGGGGTAGAAAGACAGCGCCCACTCTGATTCGGTTTAAGTAATGTTTTTTTTTTCCTTTGCCTTAGGCCTGAACCGAATGAAAAGTGACGTAGGGACAAACATTGGAACATAAAATATCTATATGTATAATTACACAAGCGCTCAATGACCAGGCAATGATCCACGACCCGTTGCACGCCCCCCCCTCTTCTGACTGGAGGGATTGCATTGCTGGAAATCTTTTCAGGACAGCATGCTTCTCGAAGGGGCCGCTTTGAGACCACCTGAAATCTTATGTATTGTCGCCAGCATGAACATAAATATGGCTGGTAGAATATAATAGAAGCAATCATTACAAAGTAAGGATTATTAGCCGGGGAGTGGGATGATTTGAGTCACATGATGCACTAATATTTCCTCCAGAATAAACATGAGCAATGAGCATGGAAGAATAAAATACAAGTGATCTTTAGCAGTGGGGGGAGGGGGATTTGAGAGCGCTGATTGAGTAAGCGAAGCGAACGAAAAGCAGTGTTTGTTAGCCAGTGTGCATAACAATAATTTGAAGAAACTTAATTCGCTCTAACATGGACATACACATGAGCTACCATTCTAAACCAGTGTTGCAAACCGTGCATTCAACACCACGGTTTTCAGCTAGTAGAAAAGTAATAAAGCGTAACATTGATGTAGCATTGACGTAGCTTAACGTACCGTGTACATTTTTATTTTATTTATTTTTTTTGTACTGTAAATTCATTCGTTTTTCCACGAGCGGAGCATTAGCAGTGGGGGGAGGGGGATTTGAGAGCGCTGATTGAGTGAGCGAAGTGAACGAAAAGCAGCGTTAGTTAGCCAGTGTGCATGACAATTTGAAGAAACTTAATTCGGTCAAATATGGACATACACATGAGCTGCCATTCTTAACCAGTGTTGCAAACCGTGCATTCAACGCCACGGCCTTCAGCTAGTAGAAAAGTAATAAAGCGTAACATTGATGTAGCATTACCGTAGCTTAACGTACCGTGTACATTTTTATTTTTTTTATTATTTTTTTTTGTACTGTAAATTCATTCGTTTTTCCACGAGCGGAGCAGTGACATGCCCCTATAGTAGCCAGTTATGTAAGCACACAGTTATTACTTACTTGGCCAAATTTTTCTTGATTAAATTTGGTCTTTCCGTAGCAAAATTGCTGAATTTTTTTTGATTTTATGAGCTGTGAGAATAAACGAATATCAACCCGACCGTAAATTAATATAAGCTTACGTTTTGGATTTGCCGATACAGCCTACATTACGACAAGTATTAAAAAAATTCTTCGAAGGAAATGTCTGAAGGAAGGCCATGAGTTTTCAATACAGGGAAACAGGCTTTGGGCCTATTGTAGGCGGAGCGAACAGACCTGTTTTTTTTTGTTTAGTGTTTATTTTAATCACTGTACCATATGTGTTAATTCTTCTTAAAAATCTAGGGGAAATGCTCATTCGGCTATGATTGGGCTATTTGGCGTTTGTTGTGACGTACTGCAGTTATTTGCAGGCCTTTGTCTTATTTTAGCTTTATTTTCAAATAGACCAAAGCTAGGTGTCATATTTATAATTTATTAATGATATATTAATTGGCTTTCGTTCGCTCCATCATTTAGTGTGTGTTTAGTTATTTTTAGCTTGTTTCCACACCCGACACTAAAGATGTGAGCCATCGCCTCCGACTAAAAATAAAACGGCACATTTGTCTCGCCTGGTTGGGCTGAAATAATAATTACTGCAGCGCAAAGCGCCTTCCCCAGACTAAAAAAATGTTAATAATAAAGCATTTAACGTTAAGCCAAACAATCATCAGAGCGATAGTTTTTAACAATAATCAAAAGATTCAGCAGGTTGACAATGCTGCCGGTAGTCTAACCCTAGTCTTGACAATGCCACCAATAAAAATATTGAGGCGCACACCTCTATCACGCTCAGCGATAGCGATTTTAAAAGCATATTACAATCCATCAGTAACGATCACAATATTGTAGGTTAAAAAGTTTACCTCTTAGGCCTACTTTAGCCTTTAGGCCTAATTTGTAGCTTTTAGGCCTAATTTTTAGTTGTCATTTTTATTTCGTAAGTAGCAGATGATTAATGCACCACGTCATCGAGACTGCACGTTGGTACACGTTTCCACGACAACGAGAAATCTTTAAACTATTAGACGCAGGCATGTTGTTGTTTCGTGCTGTGTGTAAACACATCGACTGCTGTGTAGATTCGTTTTATATGTATAGCTTCGCCGTGATACGACGATTTAGGTTTCATATTCGGGATTCCCATCGCTTAAATGCTATTTTCGTTGCCATGCTGAAGGTAATCCCTCCAATTATTTTTTTTTTTCAAATGGTGATAAGGTGTATTGTTAACGGAATCCTTTTGTTTTTTATGTTCCATTAGTGGTGTTTGTATTAGTCTGTAAGTAGTTTTTAGTTTATTTGTAAGTTTGTGAGCGAATGGCTTGGAGGCCTTATCGGCTCAATAAAATATCAATCAATTAGTGGTTAAAATGAGACAATCAAATGATATTATTTCATTGAGTTACATCGAAAAATGTTATCAACTAGAAAGAAGCAACAAAAATTTAATTTGCCGTGTTTTTTAAAGTTAACTTGACTACCACTAGCCTGGTATATGCTTCGTCGGAATTCCGTAGCTATTCAGGATTCTACATTTACAATGGTGAGTGTTGGAAATTAATTCGAAAATTTGTAATTTCTTCCATAATAATTGTTCGATTTACAGCAAATTTTGGCTAAGCATATTTTGAGGGTATCAAGCAATGTACCAAATTTCATTCCAATCCAACCTTTCGTTTGGGCTCCACCCAGACTAAAAATGTGCTACCAATGGACGGACCAACCAACAAATCAAGTAACCAACATTTTGCAGTTTGGTGTCCGTTATAGGCTACGCTTCGTTCGCTTGCTCCGCCAAAAAAAAGAGGTGTTCCTAGCAAGAGAGAAAATGTAAGACCACTATTAGTTCTGTTACTAGGATTAAGCTGCGACAAAATTTTGGAAGAAATAATATTTCAAGCATTGGATCGCGCTGTAATTTTAGTAGCAAAAAATTGTTAATCATCTTAAAATACATTTTCCCACTTGTGCAAAGACTTGTGAGGTTTTACAAAGAAGAATTTTTTTATAGTTTTGATTTTTTAATGCAAGATCTATTTTCAGGGAAAGGGTTTTCTGAAATAGTAAAAATAAGGCATTAAATGCAAAGGAGTAAATTTTTACGACGTTTCGTCTCCCAGTGTGGAGTCATTTTCAATTGAGCATGAAAAGTGAAAACTAAAAAACAACATCATTTACTATACAAGCCAAGCAGTTCAAACGAAAGCATCGCTAATAAACAGAACTAAGTCTTTACAATTCTATAGAATACAAGGGTAATGAATAACATAAGCTATCACAAATCAGGAGCAGAAAATGCTGGCTAAGGTAGCCTACAAAACGCAACCCAGGTATGCAGATTAAATGATCTCTCATTCGTTCTGCATACCTAGGATGAGTTATTCATAACTTGTGCATTGTATAGAATCGTAAAGGCTTAGTAGATGTTTTATTGCCAATACTTTCGTTTGAATTCCATGGCGCGAATGATCATAGCAATTATAGAAAAGAAAAAACCATGTAAGACAACCATATTGTACAGTGAAATAATGTGAACAACGTTTCGCGAAGAATTTATTTCTTCATCAGGTTTATGAGTAACATTTATAAAACATGGCAAGGCCAGTAAGTCATCTCATGTTCAAAGGCATAACACAAAAATTTTAGAACAATAAAAAACCAAAAACCACAATTTCTCTTCTCAAAAGAGGCAGAAAACAGTGCCCGAAATGCATAAACCGACCTGCTCCTTGGGAAAAGTATTTCGACCACCGTTTTCTGCCTCTTTTAAGAGAAGAAATAGTTACTGGTGGTAGTCAAGTGAAGTTAAGAAAACACGACAAATTAAATTTTGGTTGCTAATTTCTAGCTAATAACGGGTTCGACGCAATTCAATGAAATAATAACAATTGATTGTTGCATTTAACCACTACAGGAAGAAACGCAAACCATAAAAAACAAAAGGATTCCATTAACGACACTCTTTAGTTTCATTTGAAAAAAGAATGCTTGGAGAAATTTACTTCAGCACAGCGACAATAGTCGTTTACACTTGCGATGGGAATTCTGAATTTGAAACATGAAATCGTCGTATCAAGGCAAAGTGTTATATATAAAACGAAATTATAGAGCAGACTATGTGTTTATACCACAGCACGAAACAATAATATGCCTGCCTGTAATAGTTTAAAGAAGCCTCATTGCCACGGTAATGTGAAGTCTCGAAACCGAAACCGTGTTGCAAGAAGGAATAGGCCTGACTCTCGAACCCAACTGTTGTTAGCTGCTAGTCACGAAATAAAATCGCTAGGTAAAAATTAGGTCTGAACGTTTAAAATTAGGCTAAAACCTAGAACTAGGCATAAACGCTGAAACATTTTTAACCTGTATGGTTAAAAATTAAGGTTATTAATAATGGTTATTACCTTTTGATTATATAATAGAGCTCGCTCTTGCAGTGGGTGATAGAGGTGTGTGCCTCAAGATTTTCATTGTGGTGTCAAGTTTTGTAGCAGCAGCATTGTGAACCTTTTAAATCTTTGAATTATTGTTAAAAACCATCGTATTGATGATTGTTTGGCTTGCGGTGCCTTATTATTAAATTTTGTATATATGAACTACACTTTGAATTGAATTGAATTGAATTGAATATTATTAGAGCTGTGGCCAGTAGCCAAGCGCTCTGTACAATTTAAAAAACTACAAAACAACAAAACACAAATCAACAACCACGTCAATACTTACAAGCTAGACACTACGCCGTGTCAATGAAACTTAACTTAATTAGTGCTACGACCCCTGTTACAACACCGAAACATGAAAATTACCACTAGCTATTCATATCCCACGATTCTTCAATCCACAAAACTTAGCCACGACACACATTTGAACAAGTGACCTAGGTGCGTGAAGAGGCTTTCTAAGGGCCCGGTGAAGATCGTCCCGAAGAGCAAACTGCTGCAGGTACTTCTGGTGTAGAAACTGCTACTGAGGCCAAACAAAAAGAAAATGCTGTACCATCTCCTCTTCTTAACAGCTACAGAGAGGAGATGTGGCCCATCCTAACCAATGTGCATAACTATTTAGGAGGGAGTGACCTGTTCGCAACCGTGACAGAACATTGGAGGCATCCACAGACAGTCTTCCAAGAAGAGTCAGGGAAATAGTTGAAGGGTGAATGTCAAAGAGGTCTCGACCGGTTGGCACCTCAACCCATTCAGTGCCAGCAACAGCAGGACCATGCACTGATAACCAGACGCAGATTCGTCATACTCGCAACAGCTGTAACCGGGTGTAACCTATGGAGGCCCCCATCCTTCGCTAGCCCATCAGCCACCTCATTACCCTGAACACCACTGCGGCCGGGTCTCCAGGAAAGACTCACACTAGCACTCATGCCAGCTTGGAACAGCTTCCAGCCTATCTCGTACACCAAAGGGTGGGCACAGTAGACCTGTTTAAAGGACAGCCGCAAGAAGGCCTCACATGGCTTAGAATCCGAGAAATTGGCGATATTCGGAAGGTATAGGTATAAGACCACATCAAGAGCTATCAATATCGTCACAAGTTCTCAGAAAAAGTTTGACGGAACAAACACAAGATACTAACTGCGCATTATCTTAAGGGCCAGTACAAGGACACCTACACCACCCTCCCATGACTCTGCGCAGAAGGAGCCGTTGCAATAAACCTGCATGGCTACAGAGTTCTGACCCGCAAACACAGAGTCAAGATACCCACACCATACCCACGGGGGATATGGGCTGACAAGACTGACAGGAGCGAGACAGTGCTTGAAAGGACCCAAGTCACCAATAATCAGTGAGGATAATACACATTAGGTCTGACCTGCTTATATTGCGCAGACACAAGCGAACCAGAAGCTCATGGGCCCGGGTATGTAGCGGAAGTTCCCCTGACTCAATCAGGAGTACCAGAATGGGACTTGAAGGGAGGCATCCAGTCACAACCCTAAGGCATTCATTCACTGAAGTTTGCAATGCTGACAAGGTTCCACGCGAGCTTGCTAGAAACGGAAGATGAAAATCCAAGGAAGACCACACATATGCACGATAAAAGGACTACAACGTAGCACCCTTGACAATTGATCTGCAATAGGACAATGTTTTTAGATCACCAAGTTTCCCTGCCAAACGACACTGCAAGGTCTTTATCTCACTTGCCCAATTAAGTGGAGAGTCCAACACCAATCCAAGGTACCTAACTTCCTTGGACGTCATAATAGTAATCGACCCAAGAGCTACTGCAGTCGAAATAAAAGTCATCACGGGTAAAGAGTACAACACTGCATTTATCAAGAGACAGCTCTATACCACGAATCCCGAGACATTGAATCACACAATCCATGACCGACCCGATTCCTGATGTTAAATCTCCCAAGCTTGAGCCAATCAACCATACCGCAGTATCATCCGCATAACACACTATGTTAGTATACGGACATAGTTCTTTGAGGAACTATGTCCGTATACTAATGAACACCAATCCAACGTACCTAACCTCCTTGGACTTCATAATAGTAGTCAACCGATGAGCTACTGTGGTCGAAACGAAAGTCATCACGGGTGCAGAGTACAACACTGCATTTATCAAGAGACAGCACTAAACCACGAATCCCGAGACACTGAATCACACGATCCATGACCGCCCAATTCCTGACGTTAAATCTGCCAAGCTTGAGCCAACCAACCATACTCAATATCATCCGCATAACACAATATGTTAGTATGCGGACATAGTTCTCCGAGGACTGCATTTATGACTAGTATCGGGCTCAGGCAACTGCCTTGTGGGAAACCACGATCAGTGTGATGAACATCAGACCAGTAACCGCTAACCCTAATCACAAGGGCGTCCTACAAGTAAAGAGAGTATAGCGTCTACAAGTTTGCTACTGATCCCCATTTGAACAAGCGACTACCATACCCATTCAGTATCCACCGTGTCATAAGCGGCACGAATGTTCAGGAAGACAGCAAGAACTATCTTCTGCTGAACCCAGGCCTCTGTGATGCTCGTTTCCCAAAAGAGAACTGCTTCCTGGGCATTCCTGTGACACCGATAGCCAAATTACCGATCAGACAAGCATTTGGAATGTTCAAGCTTCCGAACAAGGTGACACACATGTACTCTCTCAAACAACTTCCTAATGCAGGATAGGATTGCAATAGGACAGTAACTGGTTAACGAAGAACAACTCATTCCTGCCTTGGCGATAGGGGCAGGAATCGTGAAAGCCCATGATGGTGGTACCGGGAACCCAACACAAATGTCTTGGAAAAGCCGTAGGAGGTCTTCGTAAGCACCCGAACTTAGAGATTTAACAAAGTCATAAGAGATGTCATCAATGCTATTTGCTTTTCCAGAAGTACAGAGCGCAAGAGCAGAAGTCAGTTCGGTCATGGTGAGGGGCTCATCGGCCTCATCACCAGCCACAATTTCTCCATTGGATGGTGGACACGGTCCCTGCGAAAAGCTATATAGCTATAAGCTATACTCTGAAACCTGTCATTCAGGGCACTAGCCATATCACAAGCATGCAAAAGATTGTTTTTGCTACTAAAGACCCAAGTAAGGTCATGCTTCGAGTCCTGTGGTCGAAGTAAACTCCAAAGAGATGACAGTGAGCACCCAGACTGGACTTTCTAACAATAGCGTGACCCAAAGGATGCCTTCTCACGTTTGAAGAGAAACCGTGACTCAGCTGCAACACCAACATAAACTAACCAATGCTCAGAGGATGGCGCTCGAGACCATTGACGATAAGCTCGATGACGATCCCTAACAGCCATGGTGCACACCTGCGTCCACCACAAAGGCTGTCGAGCACTTTTAATGACCTTACGCTGTCTTGGTTTCAAGAATCACTTGTTCTCCCAAGATCCAAAACTACCATCACTCACTACAAGTCTAGGAGCAGTCAACCAATGCTCAATGCCACTCAGGACTGGCCGCAATAGGATGGGGAGATGGTCACTACCTCGTAAGTCATCAGATAAATGGAAGCCAAAGGAATGTATAATGCTCTTGGAAACCAGGAACAGGACAACACAGACCCTTGGGCCATCTCCCCACACCACCTAACAAATGTTGGGAAGATTGTTGTGAACCAACTCAAGCTCCAGCACTCCCAGGGCCGATGCCAGGAGATGACCATGCGCATCACAACTTGCAGAACCCCACATTAGGTGATGCGTATTGAAGTCACCCGCCAAAACGATCGGACCTGGGACATGCCAAACCCAGTCTAGCCACTCTCTCCGCAGGAAAATGCCCACAACATCCACATACACCACTGAGAGCCAGGCAGTGCCAGCCCACACACGAATGCCGCAAGCATCAGTACCACGGCAGGGTGATAAAGTTACGGGGATAGTCGGTACTGCCCAGCTAACATAAATCCTAATAGTAGACTGTGGATCAGAACAAACACAATCATACGCTGGCCCTGCTTTAAATGAACCTCTTGAAGGCTAAAAATCTCCACAAACGAACACAGTTTATGCACCTCCTCGATTTTGTTGTTCATACCCCTGGTATTCCAGGAGCCTATTGTATATGGTACAATGAATGGTAACTACCCCTGACCCATATCACTAATTAACATACTCTCCATGCATTCGACTTGACCCTCTACAACAATTGATTGCACAAGACCCTCACTACTATCAGAGGGGAACAGTTATGTTACTGGCTGTAGTCCATCACTCTGATTCCGTTCTTCATCACATGACTGCATGGGTCCTGAGACTGGATGGGAAACCACTTCCACCTCTGGGACTTCAACACTACACTGGCAACAAACACAGGCACAACCTATTCTACTTGTTTGGGCTCTGAACAACACCCTCTACGCTTGTTGAGGGCAATGGTGACGAGAGCTGCACTGGTGCCTTAAACTTCTTCTTTGCCACTCTGCAGCCCTTCACTGGAAGGAAGGTGGATTCAGACGAAGACTCTGCTTCCAGGGAATCACTTTGATGCATCGGCGCATTCGGTAATTCTTGAGCAGTTTCAGCGGGCACAACTCGGGACAAGTGATCGCACAGCATTTCATTACATTGATACGCATGGAACTGTGTGCCAATACACACTGCGACACGATTTACTAACGTGACCTCTGAAGCCACAACGAAGGCATCGTGGAGGACGACCTTGGAAAACAAGAAGGGCCGGAATCCCCCTAATGTGTATGACGTCAGGCACATCGTCAAGCAGCACACTGTCACGTAGGAGGATTTTCGCCCTCCTGATGCCACAGAAACGGGGGAGATGATCAAGGGAGGCTAGCTCTTCCATCTCGTAGTCGGCTAGCTCACCATAATTCATCAGAGCGCCACCACTTGGCGGCGACAGCTCAAACAGCAGTGGGTAAATGTGCCGTTTTATTTTTAGTCAGCGGCGATAGTGAGGGCTGTGTAAAGAGGCTACAAATAACTAAACAGAAATTAAATGCTGGCGCAAACGAAAGCTTATTAAAATTAATACGATACGAAGCTTATAGGCCTATCCTTGAAAGAAAAAGCTAAAATAAGAAATGGCCAGCAAAAAGCAGCAGTACATCACATCAAAAGGCAAAGAGCCCAACTAAGCCGAGTGTTCATTGCACCCAGACTTTTTAGCAGCATTAACAAATCATTACAATAAAAACTAAAGATAAGTTTTCAATAATGATCTGTTCACTCTGCCTACAATAGGCCCAAAGCCTGATTTCTAGTGTTATACCTATAACATGAGATAACTTAGTGTCATTGCCATTTAAAAAAAATCTTAATTCATAAACATGATGATGAAAAGTTACCATTTTCGAAACGTTGTTCTCATTATTTTGCTGTAGCACTGCATGGTTTTCCTTTCTATATAATCTGTTTCCATGCTTTTTTCTACATAGATATAGTAAATAACTTGTTTTAGTTTTCACTTACCATACTCACTTGAAAACGACTTCAAACTGGGAGACGAAACATCGTAAAAGTTTACTCCTTTATACTTTATGGTTTCTTTTTACTATTTTTACTAAAGAAAGTGCTTTTTAACTGTTTTTTTTTTACATTGTTTTTGTAACTAGGGGTTTCTGTATATTACGCTTCCGTGGACTCATTCCCCGAACACTGGCACATTGCTTTATCTAAGCAGACTATAAATTTATAATGTACGTACAACTTTATACAAAAAATGGAAATATACGCAGTAAGAAATATTTCAGATATACGAGATTTAAGAGATTTGAGATACTTGAAGTACTAAAAAATTGTGTTATTTGACATTTACATACCTGAGACACAAAAAGTGAAATACACTTTTAAGAGTAAGTTGTGGTTCTGAACGACGGCATAGAATGAGCTCTGAAGAGCACACTGAAACTATGTAAGGCATCCGTTTTGGACGAATCCTCAACAGACCCCAAAGAAGCAGGAACAATAAACCGTGCACTTCTTTTCCTGGAAGCAGTTTAGCAAAACAAGTATAATGGGCGAACAACATCAAACTGCTTCTGCATAGAAGGTACAGACGTAATGCGCAATAGATAATATTGACGTTGATTTACACCATACTAGTGTTTCGCTAAATCTCTCAACATACACATAAAGTAAGGCAGCCATTATTCTTGGAGAATGAAATGGCAGCTTCCAAATCAGTTACGACAGTAAGTGGCATATGATAGCTATACACAGCTGACCCTCAGATTACGATCTGTCATCAAAACAAATCAAGAACATATCCAGGCTATAGCTGGGTTCTATACTACATTAGGATTTAATTTAAGAAGAGGTTAAATACTAATCAAGTAACAACTTTTAGACAATTTATTTTTTTTTATCAATAAGTGAAATTTGTCCGGGATAGTATTGGTTGCGTTCCACGTCTGTTACTCACGAAATGTCATTCACAGTTAGGCTAGAAGGCTAAAATTAAAATTAAAATTAAAACAATATCACCTGGACATTGTGTTGGAGACGGCATGTGCATGCATTAAAGGGACACCCGGCCTGTCTTATAACATTCCGCGTGCCAAATTACAGCTACGCACAAATCGTCATCCGAGCAATTATAGTGCCAAGGTCGGCTGGGGTAGTAGCTGTGTTCCTCGCATAGCTGCTGTTTCGGTTGGCTTTGGGAATAGTACACGAGACAGAATCAAGTCAACGAATGTGTCGTCACAAACCGAAATGATTTATAATTTCAAAATAATTTCACAATTATTTCACAATAATTTCACAATTTATAATTTCTAGGCTAGTGTCTTATAATTTTGCTTCGGCGATATATTGAAATAAATAATTTTAACTTTCACCGCATTAGTCTATTAGATTTTAGATCTCATGGTAATTATTAGAAAGTTAGTAGAGATACACAAAGCGATGAAACGTCATGATTTTTGTACGCGCGCAATGCATCATATAGTTACGGGTCGTTCTTAAATATAGTTAACAATATTCAACAGAAAATCTCCTAGACGCCACATTTTAAAACGGTTTTTTAGCAAGGGAAAGACTAACGGTAAGTAAATAGACCTTTGGGGCCGTACTTGATGTGGAGGATCGAGAAAAATGGCGCTGGGAGGTAAATCCCTTTAACCACGGATGGTCATTGTTGTTCTTTTTGCACCAGTCTATTATTATGTTGTCGACTGAGGGTGAAACGTAGGTTGCCATGTCTGGCTGACCTGGGCCCTTATAAGAATAAAAACTATTTTGAAGTTCACTGGCTGCTCCCATCCTTTCAACTCGTCACGGACACCTCTGGTTCGACTCCATCACATTGAAATTAAAGATTTTAACAGTAGTCTTTTTTTCTTTCGTAGTACAAACCAAAAAAAAAAACGAGGTAAACACATAAGTGGCTATCTAATTTGAGCATGATGTATCAAAGCTTGAAAAAGTATGCTAGAATCTAGATACTCCAAAATGTTGGAACACGGGAGTCTTGCCTGAAAACAAGAAATAAAATATTTGCAATAAAAATTTAGTCCTATGCAGATGCTGTCACACTAGAAATATTTCACGCATACCAGTGGTGCAGCCAGAAAAATTGTCGTTGGGGACGAACAAAGTCAGCTAGTGGGTGTGCGGGAGCTCTGTTAGCTCTTCACTTCTCTGTCTGGCTTATGAACACATATTCTCAACGAATTTTTTTTAGCATTATGAACACATATGATGACGTTTGTAAACACACACGATTATTTTTATGATCAACAACATTAATTCAGTTTCTCAAATACGAAGACGGAACTAGCCAAAGGCTCAACAAGAGTTAAAGAAATACATATGCAAACCTATTTACCTTGCCTTTCGGACTTACATGTCAGACTGCCTGAGCAGGGTATCAAACACACGAGCTCTGAAACCAAAGGCCTAGGTCCTACCGCTGAGCCATACTGACACGGCCCTTTTAAAAGAAAACGCCCATAGGCAGCATTTAACACGTGTGCATATATTGTATACATATAAACAAACACTTCAATCGCCACTCCAATCTCTACTTCAAAACTCCAATCGCCACTGGATGGACGCTTATTTGCCGCTTATTTGTGTACAGTGTGGCTCAGCGGTAGGACCTCGGCCTTTGGTTTCACAGGTCGTGGGTTCGATTCCCCGCTCAGGCAGTCTGACATACAAGTCC
>JAHWFP010096025.1:17324-57990 GCA_023313725.1 Lithobius niger
CCTAAAGAAACAGATATTAGAAAAAGACATGTAAGCCATCAGTGTCGCACTAATACGTGTAAAAGAATCTCCAGCTTGTTTTTTGGGTCGCTGGAGATTCTTTTACACGTATTAGTGCGACGCTGATGGCTTACATGTCTTTTTCTAATATCTGTTCCTTTACGGCTTTAAGTTTTTTAAAGCTTATATCCGTATTTTATACGATTAAGCGTTTTTTAATACGAATACATTTATCATAATTCGGCATCAACATAGTTGTTATGCATTGGGTGCCTTTACAATGTAACATGTAATACACGGTTATAAGTTTTCATGAATGCACCGATACCCGTTAAACTCAGTTCCATGTTTAAATCATTTTTGATGTCGAGTCTTCATAATGGATTTGCATTTATTTTCATATTCAGCTTACTATAACTGGGTGGATGGACCCATCGAAATATCTTTTTCGGCCGGGGGATTATATTGTGAGATTTATTTCGGACTGCAAATGTTGAACCCATGTCACCCCAACAAAGTCCCACTGATGTCGTCACTTGCGAAATCAACCAAGTTCAAAGTCTACGTGACGTTTTATTTTAACTAGCCATTGTCACTTCAAAAGTAAGATCGATTGTTTGCAGAGATGATGTTGTATATTGTTATATGTAACAATATGTGGTATGCAAATTGTCTGTAATTTGTACGTCATCAATTATAATGGATTGAGCTTGCTTGGCCTTCTGCCCGGTGCTCTCAGCAATTATGGGGTGAACCGGAATAGAATTCACCGCCAGGAGCCTCCCTTCGACACTTCACAAGGTAATGTTCGGCCAGCTTAATTAGAATGTAGAATGTTTAATGCATTTAATCCTAAAAAATCCTAAAAAAATATAAATTAAAATGCATTAAAATTTAATGCATTTTAATTTATATTTTTTAGGATGTGTCTGCCATAACATAATTTTGTGTTGTTTTATTTGTGTACGAAGCCTTTGAGCGGATATCCACACTTGATAAAGGGGTGCAAATATTCCCGAAACGCTGTGTTTCATTGTTTTACATGTGCACTTTTATCGCGTGAGATCCACCTGGCTCCACTTGTTACCTGCAGTCGCAGGGAAGAGGTCGTCTTGCTGGTCTCTCTACTGTATTATTTTGCTGTTTCGGCCAGCAATACATAGGTTCTTGGTTTTCAGCCATTTTAATTTATATTTTTTAGGGTGTGTCTGCCATAACATAATTTTGTGTTGTTTTATTTGTGTACGAAGCCTTTGAGCGCATATCCACACTTGATAACGGGGTGCAAA
The DNA here is from genome assembly GCA_023313725.1 of Lithobius niger. Classification (NCBI taxonomy): domain Eukaryota; kingdom Metazoa; phylum Arthropoda; class Chilopoda; order Lithobiomorpha; family Lithobiidae; genus Lithobius; species Lithobius niger. The sequence continues at coordinate 18,614 of JAHWFP010096025.1, forward strand.
TATCCCCGAAACGTCGTGTTTCATTGTTTTACATGTGCACTTTTATCGCGTGAGATCCACCTGGCTTCACTTCTTACCTGCAGTCGCAGGGAAGAGGTCGTCTTGCTGGTCTCCCTACTGTATTTGCTGTTTCGGCCAGCAATACATAGGTTCTTGGTTTTTAACCATTTTAATTTATATTTTTTTGGATGTGTCTGCCATAACATAATTGTGTGTTGTTTTATTTGTGTACGAAGCCTTTGAGCGGATATCCACACTTGATAACGGGGTGCAAATATCCCCGAAACGTCGTGTTTTATTGTTTTACATGTGCACTTTTATAGGCTATATTTTTATCAAAAACTCTTCCAGTGTTGATTTTACTTCATATCTGAATGATAGATATATACTTGAGTTGGCTTTGTCTGTAGCCTAGCATGATTAACTTGTAAATAGGTTCTGTTTTCGTTGGTCTGTTTAAGCATTATAAACACTGGTTACCTCAGATGTAACCCCATTTCTGATGTACCACACCTTCTCTGACGGACGATAATACACAAACTCGAATTTACCATCTCCGGCAAAATCACAAGCGCAAGGTATAACATCTGGACCTCCCCACTCTACACTTGTACTATCGCCGGTTCGGGCGATGCTGATTGCATCATGGTCAAAATCTCCACTGATTGGTATAAAACCTTCGAAACCTCAGCCATTTAAAATTCAGCACCGGTTCTGGTATCTTTGATGTAAAATGTACCATTTCCTGGCCTCACAATTCATTTCGTTTTCGGGCCAGCCATTGTTGAACTTTGTGTTATGAACTTTGTGTAGATTGCAGTTCAAAGTACGAATGGTGAAATAAACTTGCCTGCCAAAAAATACTTATAAAGGACGAACTTTTAATTGGTTTTGTTTCAAGTTACTGATGCACGGAAAAGGCAGACCTGCAAGATTTAAAAGGTTGTCAAAGGGTTCATGAAACACGGAAGTGCGTGGCTTGAGCGAGTAAAGTGAGCAATTTCCACCTAAACTAAACCTTTTCAGTGACTTTCTCTCACCTTCTAGAGGAGTTGATGAACAAACGTGCAAACAAACAAAAAAATCGTATATTTCGAATGATGGAGATGAAATGCAAGCGTGCTGTGTAATATGATGGGCGAACTGTAAGCAATAATTGCAATTATTTTGCATCGACATAATCAGTACATCGATTTCGTGATGCTCTTGGAATCAAATACATTACATGAAGCTTGGATCAACGCCAAGGGCGTGAGAAAAGCAATGATGTGGCTAGTTATTTTTATAAAAATGTTATTTCATCTGAATTCTACCAGCTAGAAACGAATAGGTTTCGCCATTGTATTCAACATCGAAACTGCCATCTACCCATACATTTTTGCATATTTTAAAATTTGCCTTAAAGCTTTAAAAAAAAAATATTTCTCCGCAAATTTACCAAAGAAATTATTAGTTTTCGCCATTATACTTAGCATGCATGAGCTGCCTAACCGTACATTTTTTTTTACATCCAGATCAATTTTGGAATTTGGCTTAAATATCTCATTTACGAGGCGTGCACCTGATACGGAGCAGCTTTCTTGGGCTATCCGAACACTGATCACGTTCGCAGTAGGCCTTGAACTGACTCTTATCACCAAAAACCGAACTGTTGTGTTGCATCGGTTTTCAACTGGTTTCTTACCCTGAGCTAGCACATTACATCATTCCTGTTTACTCAGCTGTTGCTCACCTTGCTTCGCAAAGGTTTTTGGACTGGCTTCTATAAATACAAAGCATAAAGCATTCTGTTTTTAAACCTTGAATTTGTGCGTGTGCTTCTCCGTGCCGGAAGCAGTTATGACGTCACGTTGTTCGCTCATCGTAGGTATTTCTCTGGGTGGTTGGTGCAAGTTCTTGGCTGCGTCGGTGTTGCTATTTCAAGAAAAATGCGCACGTGCGTTTGGTACTTCCGCCATCTTTGATTTGGGTGTTGACATGTTTTGATTTGTGCTACGTTTTGTATTTTTGTTTTGTGCCCTTAGTGAGAGGCTTTGGTCCTCTTGTTTCTTGGACGAGTTTCGGCAATGGAATTTGTGATAACAGTGTAAGTATTGTTGCAATTTATACTCTAGGACTTAATGTTTATTACTTTGGCGTTGAATAAGAGTTGTTGTAGGCGTCCTAACGAAGATCTGCTGTGCCTCCTCCCCCTTCCGCCTCCCCCACGTTGCATCGACTCCAGTCGAAGGAACACCCGTCTTTTTTCCCTTTATATTTTTATACGGGGCTGTAATAAAATCAAACGCACTGTTATTTAGTCGGTGGGGGGCGTGGGAAAAGAGGAAAATGAATAACGACACTCTCTTAAATAATTTCTTGGCTGGCTCAGTGACTGGAAGGTGAGGTAGATAATAATCGGCAAATATTTCGGTTGGTAATAGATAGTAAAAAAAATTGGTCTTCTGATTTATGTTCAAGAGTCTATACTCTTATTTCTTTTTCGATGCTTCCATCATAACTTGATAATCACTTTTGCAGCAAACTAAGTGGTGCTTCCATTGATGAGCGGTACAGGAAAGTGTGAATGCTTGTTGTTGTTTTCCTAATAATCTCTGTTTACAGACCAGTACAAAACAATACAGGTACAAGGTCAAGACGAGGACACAGACTCGGAGGCAGACGAAAGGGCCGGCGAGGAGGATGAGGCAGACGCCGGCGAGCCGGTGAGCGAAGAATCGTACGAGGAGCAGCCAGAGGAAGATGACCAAGGAGACGACGAAGAATGTGTTAGAAGTCAGTCATAGGGCAATGGTGGTGACGAGCCGCCTGCTGAAAGAGTCTGCGAGGGCTGGCCAAATCGCATCATTCGTCCGCCTGTCAGGTACAGGATCGATGTCGTGCAGTCCAGAGGCATGCCAGGAAGACTGTGCTTTCCCATCGATCGTCATGTAGAGGTCAGATTTCCGTCTTCAAAGATTCCTCTGAAAGGAAGAACAAGCGAGTTGCAGCAAGACTTCGAAGGTGCATTCTGCATTCTCGAAGAAAACTCGAAAGGGACCTACACATTGCAGAATGTTAGGAAGTCTGAAGACGGTACACAAGGTCAACGAGAAGATGATTGCTTCTCTAGACGCAGCTTGGTGCGTCGGTATGAGGAAAGAACCGCGAAGGTGGCCGCAGGATCAACACCTCTTTGAAGATGATTACCAAAGTCAATTCTGTGAAGAGGATGAGGACCAGCAACCATGATCTGTGGAGGACGTGATCACCCAGCACCTTGTTGCGGGACTGTCCGCCTTCGAGTGGACGGTTTTGCGGCACTAGTACAACTGAGGAAGTTTTGAAAGGGGAGTAGCTCAACTATAAGTGATGGAATTGATTCTGAGCTACCAGCTGATGTGAGGCGTTGACCGAATGAATAGAAACCTGGATGTATTAACGACCAGTGAAACCCGTAATGACATGAAAGGACGAGGCGACGGAAAAAGTACCTAATGAATGAGTTGGGGATGGAATATGGAATGTTATTATTGACAATGTGCATTAAAAACTATGGAAAACCTAACTGTGAGTCTTTTGTATAGCCGGGAAGGATAGTCTTACAGTTGTTTCCAGATTTTCGAGGAGTTGCACGAACCAAGTACAATGCTGTTTAGCCAAGTACAATGTACCAATCTGACCTATCGTGTTCTAAAGTAAAAATGAAAAAAAAAAAAACATGTGAATATAGCAATAAGGTTTCACGACATTGTTATTGACCAAAGACTGTTTGCTAAGAAATTGCAAGAATATCCTAATTTTCTTTTTGTCGAAAAATCATATTTATTAATCATCAAATAGCACCTATGGCTGTAATTTGTTTTCCTAATTTTTACAGGTAAATTTTACCTATACCTTTAAATTCTTTTTAAATAATAGCTCCTTTTGATTTTATGATTTGAGAATTTTACCATATATTACTGCTCAGTTATCATGGTTTTAAGTTAACGTAGTTTTATTCAACATAAAGGTAATATACATAGACATACACTTCGTAATATGTTAAAAACCATCAATTTAAAGTCATGAATTAAAAAATCAACAAAACCTTAAAAACATAAAGAAGTCAGGAAATAAAAATAAAAAAATAAAAACGATTCTTGTGACACAAGAAGTAAAGTTCTTAACATACAATAGTGTTTAAAAATTTTGAATGATGCTTGTCAGAACTGGTTGTACATTTAAACTTGCTAAAATTTAAACTAACAACATAGTAGTTTTGTTCTCAAAATGCTGCCAAGTACTGCATTAACAGTTGCTCGATTTAAAATCTTAGAAAATTCGAGGGATTATTGCATCTCATTGAGGATGCAAGACTGAACATTTCTTTTATCCCATCGTACAGACTCTATTATTAGATATCATCTAAATATTGAGTTATAGTATCTTATTTTAAGTTCTTTATGCAATTCTGTAACATTTAAGTCTATGTGGAAAACGTTTATGTCAACTTTTTTGAAGTAAGTTATAGTATCAAGACACACGCTAGTGTGTCGCCCGTCAAGACAAAACGATAACACTCCAGATATAATATATGTATGAGCATGGCGACCACTAGACACGTTGTTTCTTTACAGCGAAGGCAGTTTGCCTGTTTTCAGCCATCTGAGGATAAATAACAACGCGACAAAAAAGGCTGAAACTTGTTTGATCGGGAGACTTTGGTCAGCTGACAACATAAAAGTCACTGTTAGTGCCACTGCTTAACGTTTTCTTGTTGAAAAAACGAAGTGAATAACGTTGATATTTGCCTAATTACTTACTACTTAATACTACTTACTAGGAACGCTTGTTTTCTACCACGAAAATAAATTCTTCCATGCGGTGAATAAAGCTGGTTCTTAGCTTATTTTACAGGTACTGCTCTGTAGATGTGCCCTTTTCATATGGACCTTTCCGATTTGTCAAGTGGTTCAGGGGTTACGGAGCTCTAAACGAACAAATTAATTGTTTTACATTGTTTTAAGCATTGTTATTATGCAACAATGCCAAACTGAACATTAAATAAATCCGTGCATTGCAAGGAGATACTGCGGTACCAATATGAACTACTAATCATTTGAAAAAAGGTAACTGCTGTCCTCAAAATCTAACGAAATGCCAGCCAAACAAAAAAAAAAGAAATGGAGCAGAAAGCTAGATTGGTCTTCAAATCTCATAATTGCTAAGTAAAAAAAAATGGATTTCATCAATTTGGACCAAAAAGAACTTATATCTACACCAAAACAAAACTTGTTAAGGATTCCCGCCAAGCTTTTCGGCCGTGTGAAGTGGTGATATCAAACGCCAAGCTCTTTTGCCAAGCCTATCACACCAACTAAGACTTCAAACGTTAAATGAAATAAATGAAAATTATGCCGTAAGCAATTTTCATATATTTCATTTCACCTTCTAACTATTACTCGGTGGGATTAGCTTTGCGAAAGAGCTTGGCGTTTGATATCACGACTTCACACGCCCGAAAAGCTTGGCGGCAATCCTTAACAAGTTTTGTTTTGGGGTAGATTGTCCTTTACTGTTTACATATGTTTACTTCACAAAATCAGCTCAATCTACTGAATAGTTACGTGTAAAAAGAAACGCTAGACCGAGTTTAGAACCGCTAGTAACCTGATTAACTTTTTTCTTTAGCAAACGTAATTATAAATAAGACCAAAATTTTAGTTAAACTCGGGTCAGGCAGAAAAGGACTTGTGGCCATCTGGTTATAGCGCGTGACCTCTTTTCTGTCTTTAGTGCCTGCAAGGTGCTCTCTTGTATATTGCCACACCGAGAAGAACGTGTAAAACAAAACTTCTTGTAATGGGTATAGTTTTACGTAGTAACACCTACCATAGCTTGCAAAAGATAACAACCGAAAAATAGGGAGAGAATTATTTATTTTCATGCATCTACAATAGTACGTTTGAAATCGCCGCCATGTTTTGGCTAGGTTGAGGTCACTGTGTAAGCAAGGTGCACCTATCTTATTTCCTACTAGGTAACTCGGGCGATATTGGAAGAGAACCCAGTTATGCTCTTAATGGTCCAACTCTAATAAACTATTAATATTGAATGTTAAACCCAAAAGTTTACATGTTGTAGCTAAAGGTTTATTAAATAGAAATTTAAAAGGAACAATTTTAACTGTATTTTCTATTATTAGCCAGTAAATATCCTACGTAAGCATCAAAGTTTATAACCTTCTTTAGTCCGTTATTTTAAAATCAGCTTAATCTGAAGATTGTAAACTTGGAAGGTTGTTTTGTTCTTTTCACCCAAACACATGTTTCATTCCTGTACTACTCATAGGAAAAATACTGATGTGACATTATAATTTTTATTAGATAATACAGGCACAACAAGTTTCTTTCAGTTTACACCCATTCACAGTTTGTAAACTTATAAAATAATATATTCATGATTTACGTGAAGAAAATTTGCACGTTAAACAATTCATATTTTTTTTTATTTGCTAATGAAGGCAACACGAAGTCAATCAAGACTAATTTGCGTCGACAATTATGTACAGTTAATAAAACATTTCTTATACAAGTGTACATATACACAAATGTTAATAATACAATTCTTATACAAATCACAATTTCATGACAATAATAATAATAATTTTTAATGTGTAGAGTTTAATGTTTTAAAGCCATAGACTCATTAGTTTCCTTTTTAGTTTATTGTAAGTGTTTATTTTTTTGAAATGTTTAGGTATTTCGTTAAAAAATTTTATTGTGTAGTATTCCGAAATCATTTTACCGTATTTGTTTCTCTACATTGTTAACTTTAATGAATCTTTCCTTAAATTTTGATTTTGCTTTATTTTCCTCCAGCTTGTTGTTTAGATGAAAGTAGTTTTTAATCATTATTATCATTAATAAATTATTAATATTTAGAATTTGATTTTCTTATTTCAGCGGTTTTTAAAGTTCCATTATTAAACAGAATCTTTAATACTTTGGTTTATGTCTTTTGCATTCTGAGACGTTGTGATTTTGCCGCATTTCCATAAATTTCTAGTTCGTATCTTAGTATACCGACTCAATCCACGCTTGATATATCACTCTCTTATTCTTAATATTTACGGAATTTTTTATAACATACAATTTTGGCATCATTTGTTTAATTTTATTTATAACCATATTTATATGCGCTTCGTGTTTCCATTTGGCATCAATCATCATTCCAAGATATTTAGTCGAAAGTGTTTTTTTTTTAATAGGATGCTTTTTTTTCGTGTGTCTGTTTCATATAGTTTTATAGAAAGTTCCTGAACAGTTTTTTTTTTCCTTTTCAGGTTTTATATCCATCTGAACAGTTTTTTTCTTCGCTAATATATACTTGATTATCCAACACCACTACTGAATTTTGCCAAAATCTGTAAGTTTTTTATCGTTATGGTATAGTTGTAGTCCGAGCTTAAGATACAAATATCATCTGCAAAAAGAATTAAATTTTGAATATCTTGTTCAATGTCGTTTATGCATAGCAAAAATAGCAGGGGCCCTAAAACAGATCTTAAAGATGGGAAGCAAAATTTGTCCTCATTGCTAGCTGGGTCAGCTTACTCAAAAGAGCCAAAACTTAGTCGCAAAATAAAGTCAAACTGGAACACTCTGAGATAATGAAATATGCTAAGTACGCATCTGAAAAATATAGTAATTTTAAATAGAACTACACAACAACGCATGGTTCAGCTGTTTAAGGGAAATTATTTCATTAATTTGAAGGATTTCAGCTCTTCAATGGCTACTAACTGTGAGACAAGCTTTAGTGCAGAATGTATTTCATTATAGGTAGAAGATGTAGAAATAGGTCGTATTGAATCATTAGTTTTTTACAAAGTAAAGTTCAGCATGTGATTTTATGGTAGAAAATATGCCAAAATTATAGTTCAGTTGGAGTTATTTAATATGCTAGCTTAAAAAAAGCTAGTAAGACCTAGGGTGTCTTTAGCACAACACAATGAAATACCTGAACCAGTACATGTTTTTCTGCACAGCCTGGAATACTCATTCATATTAAATCTGGAATATGTTACCATATCGGCTTTTGATAAGACACAGAACCGGAAAAGTAATGAGTTCGATGGAAGTTCATCATCCAAATTTGGGCTTCTACAGTACACTATAATCTTTGCGCAAGCAACGAAGCATGGAAAAAAGCATATTGATCGCTGTTTAAGGAACACTTTCTTTGTGACTTAAGTGCAAGAAGGCTTATGTGACTGCACTGCTTCCATGGACAGCTAATTTGACTGATGTCTTAATACATGCCTGGTGAGTTCCTTACATGAGTGCATTTGGTCTACAATATGGTAAAACAGGGTAACAAAACTGCTAAAAATATTGATCTTTTAGGCGACAACACCAGAAAACAAACAACAGTGAAGCGCGCCGTTTCGTGTTCAGATATAGTTACAAATAAAGTGAATTGTGCATCTTACGGCGCCATCTATGAGCATAGCTGTTACTAAAAGAATGAATTATATGTGCAGTGTAGTGTGGCTGCACTGTGACGTTATAACAGACACTTTTTGCACTTTAAGTTTGGCTGGGATGCAATTTAAGACGTAAATTTGATAGAATTATTACACGGCACAGTAACTGATGTAACACGAAAAGAGTTGTGTGAAGGTCTTCAAGACCACCTGGATATTTCATGTTGATAGTTAAACTCATTGAAAAGTTCAAGGTTGGCCTTGATCTAAAGTTTTATGTCAAAAGAACCAAAAAAAAAATCGATGCATCCAGTATAAACACATTCTCAGATTACCAAAACATCATAACTTACATTAGAAGCACTTTTCCTACATGGTGTGAATATCGCAGTGTCCAGTTCTCTTGCTGAAATTTTATATTGCTGATACACGTTGCTTGTTAACTACCTTTTGGATATGTTTCTATTAATTGTATTCTTAATTTGGGTCTTTCATTTACATAACAAGGAATGTGATGCTTGGCAGTGTTTCACTTAACATGTAGGCGGTTTATCACACCAATTGAATTTAAGTTTGTATTTTTTGACGCAATGTATTCTTCATATTGCAGGTACGAACTCAAACATATGTAATTCCTCTGTCTTCTGTCTGTCAAACACCACCAATTATAAATTGATCAATGTAGAATTATAATATCTTTATGTGGCAACTTGCGTATAATGCGACTTGGAGTTTGATTGCAGTTAGTAAGATTTTCTTGAACATATGACCAAAGCAAGAGTAATTTCGGGTGTTCCAGTTATTAAGACAAATTATTGTTCACTGTTATAACTTCGAACATCATTTTTTTTAACGATGTTTGAAGGTTCGATATTGATGTGTATGAATAATATTCTTCTTCAGCTCGATAAAATATGCTTAAGTTTACTCCAGCAGTTATGTACCACACTGCAGTGATGCACTTAGGTTATAATGTACTCCAGGAGTACACTATTACTCCCATGCATTCATACAGGGTCGTCAAAAAAATGTAGACGGTAAAGAAAAATTGTAAATATTTTATTAATTGATATTTTGATATTCCGATAAGTAAGATGTGTTAAAAAAAAACTTCAATTTTTTTTTCTGCAGTATTGATTTCACTCTCGCAACATTCCAAAGATGGCAGTTCAGTCACTACAATTCAACATCATGTTTTCATTGCTGAAACGTTTATAACTACGCAATCTGTAACAAAGGTACAGCAAAAGTTTCGTAAACAATTTCCTAACTTCCACGTTCCAAAACGAACTATAATAACGCGGCTGGTAAATATATTTAAGGAAACGAATTATTTTTAACCAAAATGTGTAACATTCAGGTCTCCAGTGAGAGTTCGTACGCCAGAGAATTTGGATGGATTGCGTGAAAGTGTGAGAAGCAGTCCAAGAACGTCATCAAGATGGTGATCTTTAGGTCTCAACATTAAAACAACATCAATGCTAATAATGCTAAAGCAGGACTTAAAACCTTTTCCCGTAAAAAATTCTGCTCCGGGAACTTTCATAACCAAATAAACATCTGCAATGTTTAAGCGTTTGTCACCTCAACTTCAAGCGTCTGCAAGTAGGACAACAACGATTTGATTTTGGAGAATGTGATTTTTCTCAAACGAGTGTTAAGTTTACTTGATGGCATAGTTAACAAACAAAACTTTGATTTTGAGGAATAGAGAAATCAAAGGAACATTATGAGAAACTAACACAGCCATTGCAGGTAACCGTTTTGTGAGCATTGAGCTCAAAAAGAATAATTGGTCCATATTTTTTCGAAGATAACTTGAAAAATGTATTGAATTGAAGGTAGCTCAATTTGAGCATACATGTACCTCGTCGAATTAAAAACAACGTCATGTCAACAAAATTTGAAGTTTTTCTAACACATCGGACTAATCAGATCATGAAAATATCAATTAATAAAATGTTTATGACTTTTCTTTATCGTCTACATTTTTATTGACCAGCCTGTATGATGTCATTTTAGAATTTGCAATTTCCATTAGTAATAATCACTGCATTTTATTTATGCTGTAGGCAGAAGTAAAAGCATGCCTGGCGTATTAATAAACTTAAAGTTTAAAAAAATAATTCGTTTGTACTCCTACCTTGTTAGACTAAGTGGTAACAGTAATACAAGTATTGCTAATTTGTGATATGAATAAATACATATATAATACACGTGGCAATTACTGTAAAACGTGAAAGAACCCGCAGTAAAAGCACAGATTTGTAGTTAAACCATTTCCAGCATTATTTACCATATTACGCAAGGTTAAATTTGCCATTCTTTCTGTTTTTTCAACGTGGCAAATTGATTATCTTGCAGTAGCATTAACCTTTGTTGTTTTATTTGTAATGTGAATAAATACATACATAATACACGTTTACTGAAAAACGTGAGATAATCTTCAGCAAAAGGACAGATTTGTAGTTAACTCATTTCCAGCATTATTTACAATATTATACATGGTTAAATTTGCAATTGTTTTCCGTTTTTTTTTTCATGTGGCAAATTGATTCTCTTGCAGTAACAATAACCTTCGGTTTTTTATAATGAATTTGATAAAGTAGTTGAAAACGTAACATGAAATTATACTTAATTTAAACAAAAAAAAAAGAAAAACATAAAAAAATGTTATCTGAAAATAATTATACAGATTAAAATAAAATTATAGATTCTAGATTAAAGTAAAAATTCTAGATTAAAGTAAAATCTAGCCTAAATTTTCTGGTGAAGTTGTAAACGATTACTGCACTTTTTCTGCATTCAAGCCGGTTGGATTGATTGAATAGTCTTAATTTCTCAATACTAATTGCTATAATTTACATAAATTACTAACTATAAACAAACCTAACTTTATTAATTTTTTTTAATAATGCTAACCCCCATATGATCTCTTCCTTTTGAATTAACTTATGATTTACCAAAATAAGCTAAATAATGATAAATTTCATTTTTTAAACTTTCATTTACCAATTTAGAACGTTTCTTTAAATTAAATTTGTTGATTACATTGTGTTAATGATACTGAAAATTAAAATTATTTTTTTAACGGTACAAAGAAAGTTTTTTCTCTTCGATTGGTAAATTATAGCTTAAAAAATTATTATCATTATTTTAAATTATGCAAAATCTAAATTTCTTCAAAAGTGAGTAATTCTATCCACTTACAGACTCTTAGTTTTTTCTTCTTTTTAAAGAAATATAGATTTAACCAATTTTTAGTTTCAATATTGACATAACGTTCTGAAAATTAAAAAAACCTGTTGAGGTCAAGTATTACATAAGCAGATGCTGAAGTAAAAAATAAATTAAAGCACTCCAATTTAATTAATAACTTTTTAATAATAAGTTTTGGCTGTTTTTTTCTCAAGTACGTTTGAGCTGGGGGTATAGATTTTCATGCATAAAACGCCTAAAATTCTTTTATTTTATAAGCTGAACAAATTATTGATGATGATGGAACTGATGGAATACTGATGGAACTGGTCCTGAAGTTTCAAACACTCGTTAAAATGCTTTAAAATATATCTTTGCTGAAATTAAATTCAAACAAAGTTTAAGAATTCCTGATATCATAAAATCAATATTGTTGGAAACAATGCACCAAACATTATAAGGACCCTGTTCCAAAAATGTTTGCCTTTTTTAACATCTGAAAAATATATAGTTGTATACATTAGCAATGTATGAACCTGAACATGTTATGAACAAGAATACGTCGCCAACTCAACATAAGCATTATTGCCTTCTACAAAAATGTAGTTTGATTCGGTATAAAAGGACGTTTATACCTATTTCTTGGCCACAACACTCACCCTACTATTTCAATGTGCTTTTTTTTTCAATATTTCAGTACAACATAAGTCATTAATACGTGTTGCCAATTACGGCCTGTATAAACTACGGCATGTAAGCTCAAAAATGAGAGCCGGAATAGCTCTATTATACTCCCTATATACATCAAAAGCTTTTATGATACTTGCTTCGTGAAGTTTTCCCATTGCATATATGCTATCGTTAGAGATTTTAGGTTTTCAACCCACCGCTTCCGTAACTACTAGAAGCTATCAGAAAAGCTTGTTAAAACGTATAGGCCTACTACAATCTACTACTCTTCTGTGTATTCTCAGTTCCACAGTTTTAAATCGCGAGAATTTTGGCCTCAATTTCTACGCAATTTTGGCACCCAAGAAAAATTATTTACAAACTGATTCCATGCATGGTGGTAATTTTGTGAACCTTTGCTTGAATAAATTCGTACAAAAGTTACATTTGTTGAGGAATAACATTAAAGCAACCACTTTCAACTGCGGAAACCCAGTGTACACTTTCCTGCTGTTGGCAAGAATTCATTCGTGGTGTTCGTTACGTTCATTCAGGTACCGCTTCAGTTTTGAAGCCTTAAAGATCATTTTTCATGCTGTGATTTAATTTCCACCACACTGACAGTTTTATATAGTATGAAATTTAACGGAATATCACTTGGCATTTCATCAGTTACATTTGTATAAGTAAAATCATCTACGAATTTTTAACTGCATTGTTCTGTATAAAGCATTCCAAACAAAGACTGACAGTAGCAAAACCCAACAAGTTCAGAGATAATGATGAGAAAGTAGTTTAGGAAACTACCTTCACAAAACTTTAACTTTTAACTTGAAGTTCGTCAACTTAAAATTCTAATGGAATTAAGTAGCGATTTGTAAAATATCCTCCTAATATTTTTGCTGTGGTTGCCATGAAATATTATTATTTAGCATTGTTTATACACCAAAAATTCAATTAAAACAAGTTTTGAGAGAATTTCAGGTTTAAAAGAAAACGTAGTTGAAAGCACAATGTAATACAATTTGATTTGTTTTCATAAATTTGGAGTAATAGCCACAAATACAGAACTTTTTTACTTGGACTATAAAATCACTCAGCAGATTTGTTCATTAGTGATCAAGATTCATTATTGCGGTACTTTTACGTTACTTACTTTTTTGACAGATTTCTTTTGATAACTTGACTGTTAAAAGTCTTTAACACATTTAGTAGCCACAATGTTGTGTTCAAGGCTTTAAAATAGCAATGTTTGATGACCTTAAGAGTTGATTGGGTGATTTTATGCCACATTTCGCTAAAGTTTTATATGAGAGATAATTGCCCTATTTAACCAAGTAATTAAATAGTAGTGTACTGTAATTAAATGGTAACTAAAATAGTAATTAAATAGTAGTGTGCTGAAGATCATTACAAGGTAAGGAAGTCAGAAAAGTACAAAACTGCATCAGTTTTTTTTATGAATATAGATTTCATGAGGCTACAACTAATTAAATAATTTTCTGTATAAATTGTACATGGAATTTAATAAGATAAAGCATAAACTGCACTATAAACCCCTATAAGAGCCACTCCCGAAAAATTCATTTTTTCCTGCCCTAGATAATTAATTATTTTATTAATTAATTTTATTTACACTGAAAAAATATGCATGTCGTCACAAAATCAGTTATAAGAATTACCACTCTCTACTTCAGTCTATAGCTTAATTGTTTATTACTAGTTACTGTTTACAATTTACAATAACTAATCAATTAATTTCTTTGCTAAAAATAAACTCAAGTTCATTCAATGTTCATAAACTACATATGTAACATAGCTCTACGTGATAAATTGTACATCAGCTTTGCAATGGCACTGATCAGAATTTTGCTTTGTTCTCTTAAGTCCTAAAATTATTTTTTATTAAGTTGTTTTTTTTTAGTTTTTTTTTTAAATTGATTTACGTGTTTGTATTTTCAGCTGAAAATTACTTCTTAATGGACTATCAGACGTAATTAGTAGAAGCTTTGCAAGTTACATGTTTAAATTTCTGTAAGAATCCTTGTAGTTTTCAATGAGCTGCAACGATGTAGACTGTTAGACAAACCTAAAGAGCAATGCTGGAAAGTTCGAAAAGTTAAGTGACAAAATTTGCTTATTTCGTAGATAATTTTAACGTAACCATGTAAAATTTTAAAAAAATTAAAAAATAGTTTTGTTATATTTTAAATAAAAAAATCTGTTAAAGTTTTCGGATACATTTCTGTTTAAAAATTTTAATCGAATTTTCATTTTTATTTTTAAAAAGTCAACAGAAAGTTGACTAGGTTTAAGCTAAAATTGTTAAATGTTTAACTTTCAGTTTGCTGAAACAATACCCTTGCGCATCCAAACTTTGAAGTTTTACAAAACTCTTCGCGTGGTCATTAACCAAAAAAAAAAAAAAAACGGTAAGACAGAAATATCTTTGAGCTCAGTTTGCAATGTGTTTTGGAGGTCCTGGCATCTGTAGCACAATCTTTTATCCTAGGTCAGGTTTTCCATGAAATCGGTAAATATTTGCTGTTAGAAGTATATATTTAAAGCATGGTTTAACTACTAAACCTAATCAGTCTTCTACTAACTCCTGAAGTTAACCATACTCTGATTAAGACTAACTGTGAGTTTACTGTATTTTTTTCCTGAAAGCTGATTTACTAATGCAATAGAACTCTGTTTAATTTGGTACGTAGCTTTACGCATTCCAAGCTTTACGCATTCTTGCTACTACATCTCATAGGTTGAATCCTGGTTTCATTTTACCAACATCATACAGCCTCGAATCTCCATGCAGAATCCGTATCCTTTATCACATTCAATTGTATTTGGGCTGAAAAATTTAAAAATGCTATTGAGACAATTAATAAAAATAGATTTAGGTTCTAGAAATTGCACCTGAAAACAGTGTTGACTGCCCTGAATTGTACGAATCTGCATTGACTGCCCTAAATTGTACGAATCTGCATTGACTGCCCTTCATTGACTGCCCTGGATTGTACGACTCTGCATTGACTGCCCTGAATTGTACGAATCTTCATTGACTGCCCTGACTGCCCTGAATTGTACAAATCTGCATTGACTGCCCTGAATTGTACGAATCTGTATTGACTGCCCTGCATTGACTGCCCTGAATTGTACGAATCTGCATTGACTGCCCTGCATTGACTGCCCTGAATTGTACGAATCTAAGATGAAGGGTGAAAAGTGGCATACAGACTGAAATTATAACTAGTTGTTTCTAATAAATAGGCTGCTGCATTACCGCTAGAGTTGAATAATTTATGAAGTAAATTCTTATATAAAATTTTCTCTAAACCCTAATTATTTTACTGGTGCATCATATGTATGTTTCTGTGTCTCGCTCTCTAATTATCTTTGATAAACACTGCGTGAAAATATGCTAACGCCCATCAGCACGGCTTGTTGTTATAACATCATTGTTTCCGATTCTGATTGTATCTTTCCATCAGTACAAAGCTATGACCCTTCCTACGCAATGATGCTTTACCACCTTCGAGTTGCAAACTGGTAAAAAAAAAACTTGAAATGAAAATTAAAACAATTCCTAAATTACATTAGCACAACAGAAATAGCAAAGGGAAAACAATTTTGACTACCTTGTCCAAGAAGAATCATTCCACTACTCATGATTCCTTTACCACGTATCATCCAAATAACAAATTAAATTGTGACAATAAATTGTGAGAATAGGTTAAAGCGTCAAATAATCCGACACTATAACTATTTGTTGTAAATTTAAATAGGAAACTACTTTATTAGTTTCTCTCTAATTTAATGGTTTTACCAAAGCACCAGATCTCTGTATAATAAATTTTCATACATTACAATGCAGTACACCAAAGGCACTCATTGTTGTTCCTATATTATTATTGGTTCCTCCTGACATCATGTAGTATAAATGTACATGCTACTCTGCAAAAAAAATGAAATAATTAGTGGTATCTGTCTGTATGCATGTTGGTGAACAAGGGGTATGCCAGAGTAGAATGAGTGCTACACTAGGGGACACTTAAGCTGACGGTTGCGCCTATCAAAAAAGACTGTAGATATTAATTTTTGTCAAATCATGCGATGTACTCCTGGAACAGCTTATCACCGGAGATGGTTGATTCCGCAGATTAGCATATTTAAAAAAAAAAAAAACGTCTCAGAAGGACCAATCTAGCTAAATTTTTAAAATGTTTCTAATTACAGCATGTAAATTACAGTTGTGCAGATCTTACTCATATAATTTATTGCATGTATAAGTTTTCGTCTTTTTAACCAACGTTTGAATATTACCGTTTTAAATGCTGGACAGGTGTTAGTGGATCCCAACGGTCCATTCCTGTGATCCATTGTCCACATTATGGAAATAAAGATCTTTATCATTATTAGAGAGGCTCTACAAAAAGTTGCCAGAACTGAATAAAGAAATCATTAGGACTGTTCAGGAAACTCACAACATCGCAAGAAGAAATTTCAATTAGGTCCAGTCCTCAGTAGTTTCAGTAGTACTGTCGTCTAATTGTTCTCTAGTTTTACGTAGAAAAATGTCCCGCTCTGTCCCGAGGTAATTGTAGCAGTTGAAAAGACGTTAATTCCACCAGTTCTCTTTTCTTCTAGTTTTACATTCTTTAATACCTGACACTTGGTAAATGATATTATTAGTTCATCAAAAATCAAGAACTTTCCTTGAAGCATGAAATGTTTTCTGTTAATTTTGGGATGTACATAATTCCTCGACGTACATAAAGTAGAAGGAAGGCGAAGTAGATATTCCAATAAAACTGGAGCCTGTTGTTCTTTCACACTGGTGATTAACGTAGTGGTTTGAGTCTGTTCATACTGCTTAAATATGTTGACCAACAAGTGTAAACGCGAACTAATTCAAAGTTAATGTAGGCAAATCTATCATTGATAACATATGTACTTGATAACGAACTTCAAATAGTACAGAAATTACTAAGAAACCAATTTTGTTGATTTCAGCTGAAATAATTTTTTTGATAGTTAATAGATCCTAAAGTACGTATGCCACTACTTACAACTTATATTAACTAATATAGGAATTAATTATTTTACCGTTACAACCGACCTCTCTTATAATTACTTTTGACACATATACCATAGGCAATGTACCACCACTACTCAGTACTCAATGCAACAACTTCATCATGCTGGTCGGTGCTGGTGTCGTAGAGTTAATCTTCATAAGCAGTCGTGTCCTTCAAGTTTCACAAAGGCTGAAAGACTTAAAATAACATAGAAATAATTTCTGAAAATATATTACTGAAATTATCAACTGAAAACAATGTTGGCTACTGTCACACAAGAATTAAAAAATTAATAACACAATTTCATAACTCCTCAATCTTCGTCGTTTTATGGACGTGTACGTTGTGTATTTTTATTTATAGTCTTTATTTTTAATTATAGATCTATGAACGTATATTATGTAATTTCAAACCTGAGCCAGCTTTATTGCGTTTCCCTGCTTCCTTAAGTTTAGCATTCTCTAACGTTTCATCAGACAATTTAATTTTGACTTGAAACCATTAGGTCTCATAACTGTTGTATTATCTAGGATCATAAATGTTGATATATTTGTGTCCTCTTCTAGGTATAACAGTATCATTTAAGTAATGATAATTTAACAATGATTATGACGATGGTATTGGTTGATTTGCTATTAAAAGGATCGAATGTGGACTTACCACAAAAATCGAACCAGATGCACTAACTAAATATAACATAGGTTGTAGCTAAAAGCTAATGTTCGATTACTAGAAGTACAAATATAAACTAACGTTATGCACAAATTAATGATATATTTTCTCCTTATTACAAAATGGTGGATGCTAAAAAAATTCGTTATTTGTCAATAAGCTAAGTAAAGGATTCCTAAGCTAAATAAATACAGTTGGTATAGTGAGACACAAAAATAGCATTTTAGCGTCATTGATGAAACAAATAATCACTCACATTATGACTTCCGGTTGTACCAATTGATTTAATCACTCTATCCGTATTTCTTTTCTCTTTACTTTCCTTCAGTATTACCATTTACACATACGACAGACATCTGCATCAGCAGCAAAAGCAGTCTAATAAAATTTGGCTAATTCAGCCCTATTGTAAAAAAATCGAGAATAAAGTCAATTTACATTTAGTTGCAGAAAATTACTGGTTTTCCTAATAACACAATGCGGGAGTTATTCCAAATCTAAATCGGAATGGGCACTAGCTGTGCAGGCTTGGAGTGTATTAGATTTATATAGTGTGTAGAGTGTATTAAATTTCTAAGCATGTCATTCCACTAACCTTGTCAATTTCAGATGCTTTAATTTAAAATTACCAAAACATGATAGCCGCTTTATAAACAATTGCGTTTCGGTTGGTCTGGTGGGTGGAGTGGGAATCGTTACACGTAAAATATAGCATCTGGCGTCAGGAAGAACAATCAGTAACTTTTCCAGGAAAAAAATAACTCAGGTAATTGTCGTTTCTAAGAGGAATATCTGGTTGTGTTTCTAAACTAGAGGGAAGTGAGAATAACTGTTTCTCAGATACACCTCTCATGACGTAAGCTCACTTTATTCTCACTTCCTGATCCAACATGGCTGCCAACAACGGAAGTAGATGAAATGGTCGCTTTTCTAAAGTGTATAGGAAAGTGAGACACGGAAAACATCTAAATTTTGAAACAAAATTCAATTCAAACAGAATTTAATAAGCATCTGTATGTTGTCAGTAACATTTGTCGCGCTGAAAATAGATGTGGCAGCCATTATTGCTTATTTTTCTTCTCTTGAAAACGCAGAGTAGGACAGTGCTATTTCTAAACTAATCACTTTTGATGACATCGAAAACACACAGTAGGACAGTGCCATTTCTAAACTAATCACTTTTGATGACATTATGGGGCATGGCTACGTGGAATCCGTCTCACTCTTCCCTACAGTTTAGAAACATGACATGTCAGTAACGACCACATGACCAGCTTAGGGACCGGTCATTATTTATCGCCGGGGGGGGGTGGAATTGGGGGGGTCATGAATTTTTTGGACCCTCTCGTTGGGGTATCATAAATTTTTCAGGTCCCGTCAAACCACACTGACCAAACTGGAAGAAAAAGGAATTTTTGGACCTCAAAAATGGCCCTTTCAACAGTAAAATGTCCTAAATACGCCTCAGCTTCTGGGGGCCCCCCAGACCCCCCATGATGTGAGTGTTTACACAATTTTGAAGCTGTTAGTACCATGCTGGAAGTATATTTGTAGAAAAGTCTTGACACCTGCTTTCTTGGCTTCTTCTGTCATTCAGCGCTTGCTAGGTTACGGATGCGGGTATACAAGCAAACAGTGTGTTGATCATACTTATATGAATCTTGACAAGAGACAGATATAAGTAACATTTTATAGAAAGTTTTTAACCCGACGTGTCTTTTCGTTAAAAACTAGACACGGTTCCTTACAACTATTGGTTACTGTCAGTGTGAACAGCTATATACTTAATTTGGCTACAACACTAATCTTGGCTACAGGAAATCGTCTACAGACAGTCTCAATAGGTATACGGAAAGTGAATAATTGTTTGGGGGGGGGGTCACATTATTTTTGGACCTTGTGGGGGGGTCAAAAATTTTTTCCAGGGTCTGGAAGGGAGGATCATCAAAAATTTGGTGGTCACATTTTCACTTCCTCTGCCCCCCCCCCTTCCCCCAGCCATAAATAATGACCAGTCCCTTACATGCCACTGGGCATTATCATCTGAGGGACTAGCATTACAGACTGGTAAAGACAGTGCACAGTTTAATATTGTGTAGTAGTATGTAAGCTTCAAAATGTGTAGTAGTAATGTTAAAATTTTACAAAGGTGGTGACTAATATTTCTAGTAATCAACTGAAACCCGATTATCAATTTTAAACTCTGTGTGTCTTCCGTTGACTCTAATTTCTAAATGAATTACATGGATACGTTTATACATTTTACTATTAATGCCCACAAGCATAAAGTGCAGTAACTTCAGTCTTCATTGTACGGTAAATGTCAAAGAATTTAAATATTAATGGTAAATAAAATAAATAAATAGGGATTTACAAGGTAAAGGAATTAACGAAAGGTTAACTTTTATGTTAAACATTTCGCTGACTATCACTGTTAAAGTTTTAGCTTATTTCTCCATCTCTGCTTCTGTTTAATAACAATTATAATAAGGTACGTAACTAAAATAAACATTAAATTAAATTTAAAGTTTTGCAGGATGTCTCATTATTTTTTGCCAATGAAACTTTGTATTCGTGTTAAATATTCGACTTTGTACCACGACTTATTCATTTAATGCTTCAGTTCGACCCACATTAACCATTTTCAATGCAAATTGGATCCACTTCAATGTTTTGTGCATCTACTAGACAAACCTCTGCGCACTAAATATTCCTTGATCTATATCAAAGTTGTGAAGAATTGTCGTGTTAACGATTTTTAGTTGTTTGCAATCGTAATTATCGCAAATACAATAACTTACTGCATCTTTGTAAAATCGCTGCTACATTTTCATCAATTTTATTAAAATGCACCATTGTATAGGATTTACTATGATATAATAGTTGATTTAGCCCAGCTACTTTGGAACTACATCATTTAAAAATTAACAACACGTTTCTTTCTTTCTTTCCTTCTTTCTTTCTTTCCTTTTCTTTTTTTTTAATTTTGTGTTGTTCATGTAATTTTACATTTGGGTAACTAACAAGGTCTTGCAATTGTTTAAAAATAATATTTATTGATTCTGGTTTCAGATGTTGAATAAATCAAAGAAGGGTTCAAGTTTCATCACATATGCTGAGAAATTGTGTCTTTTAATTAGACCTTCCAATCCTGCCATCCAAAAAAAGTTAATGCAACATTTCTGAAGGTACTGTATTTTCAAATTAACCTACCGTTTTCTATGTCACCAGTGTCATATCAAAAGGACTGAGCCATACCCGAATGTGCTTTTCTACCTACTGCAAATTAGTGTAGATGAAAAATTCCACAGAATAATACCTATTTTCCTGTATACAACTTCAAAGATTAAATACTTTCAAAAAATGCTTTCAAATAATGATGCCTCAATACTATTAAAAATATTCAATGCTGAAAACTTTTTTTTCTAGTTGCTACCGATGTTTAACTACTGTGAACCTAATTATCATCTAAATGTCGCTAATATTCCTCAGTCATTTATAACACTTTGTTCAATAAAGTTACTTTCTTCACTACTTACATCATTTGTTGCTACACGACTTCTTGCAACATTAGTTCTTCGACCAGCACTGCTTCCTGAACTATTGAGATCATTTCCAGAACTACCAGAATCACTTCCAGAACTACCAGAATCACTTCCTGAGCTTCCTGAATCGCTTCCCGAACTATCTGAACTGCCTGAATCGCCTCCTGAACTTCCAGAGTCGCCTCCCGAACTTTCTGTATCACTTCTTGGACTTTCAGAGTCACTTCCTGAACTTCCTGAATCGCTTCCAGAATCACTTCCAGAATCACTTCCTGAACTTCCTGAATCACTTCCAGAATCACTTCCAAACACTTCCTGAACTTCTTGAATCGCTTCCTGAGCTTCCTGAATCACTTCTGAACTTTCAGAGTCACTTCCTGAACTTCAGAATCGCTTCCTGAACTTCCAGAATCACTACCTGTACCATCATAAGTACTTCCCAAACTTCCTGAATCACTACCAGAGCTACCTGAATCGCTTCCTGAACTACCATTCTCATTTTCTCTCTCCTCATCACCTCATTCTTCATCACCACTTTCTTCATCACCTCCTTCCTCATCACCACTTTTTCCATAATTTTCATCATAATCATCGTCACCATCTCCTTCCTCTTCACCCTTTCCTGTTCCTTTCCCTTTTCCTCCTTTTCCTTTTCCTCCTTTTCTCTTTCCTCCTTTTCCACCTTTTCCTTTTCCTCCTTCATCACTTCCTTCTTCATCACCTCCTTCTCCATTTCCTCCTTCTTCATCACTTCGTTCTTCATCACCTCCTCCTTCCTCGTCACCTCCTCATTCCTCATCACCTACTTCTTCCTCATCACCTCCATCTTCCTCATCACTTCCTCCTTCCTCATCACTTCCTCCTTCCTCATCACCTTCTTGTCCATTATTTTCACCATAATCATCGTCACCACCGCCTTCATCTCCACCCTTTCCTTTTCCTTTCCCTTTTCCTCCTTTTCCCTTTCCTTTTCCTTTTCCCTTGCCATTTTATTTTCCCTGCTGAATTCCACCCCCACTTTCTTCCCACCTTCTTCCCTTTATATCTTCACCAGAACAACATTCACTTTCTGCTTAGCCCTCTGCCCATTCATTAGCTTCGTTGTTTCCCTTATTATCCATTTTCCCCTCTTGGTCGTAATCGCCGTTCTCCTCGTCTTCTTGCTCTTCATATTGTTTGACCTCGGTTTCTTCCCCAGATATAGCATCTTGTATTAACCACGTAGCTTTTTGTTGATTCCACACAACATAGTCACTGACATCATCGCCAGTAAAATCCCCACTTGCAGGAACATCTCCTGGCTCTCCCCATTGAACTGTGCTTACATATCCTGTCGCTCTGTCTTTTATGTGCCATGTGGCATCTTTAGGATGGTACACAACAAAATCTTCTAGCCCGTCACCATCAAAATCGCCACTTACAGGAATATCCCCCTTTTCACCCCAATGTATTGCAGTTATTTCACCGCTTTTCAGGATGTACTAAGGTGTAATCTGCATCAGTAGGGTTCCGTAAAGCCAGTGCATGTGCAGGCTTCTCTTCTGAATATCGAAGAGTTACTACAATATCATCTTCTTTCCCAATCCCCCACGTCTTTTCCCAGTGACCCATCATCCATCTTTGCTCTGACTGTTCACTTGGTGTACATAAACTCATTTCATAAATTTCGTCCCCATCGGTATCTCTCAGCATTGGAATATCATCTTTTTTTCCAGCCTGAATTGCTGTCCATACTCCAGTTTCACTGTCAGTCCATTCCCACCAATAATTTTGCCATGTGCTTCATCTGGCTCTCCATCCCCAGTAATATCTACCTTGCGAAGATTGCCAGTATTTATTGGCCAACCTTTGAAGTTGTCTGGCATTGGACTAAGGCTTTGTGCATTAGCTTTGATGAGAATATCTCCAATCAAAACAAGGGCGACTGCTGAGATTGATACATGACAAGCACCTGGAAACAATTAAAATATGTGATCAGAGTTAGTATGTTGAAGAACAAATTGAACATTTAGGAACCAGCCATTCTTAATTATTGTCCAAACGGAAGGCTAGTTGGAGCAAATCAAGGGAAGGTCATTAATTTGAAGATTTAAATCGTATTGTTGTACTTGTTCTGGTGATATTCTTTTCTAAACATTCAAAATTGTAGCAATCCTTAATAAGGAACTACTCATTCTACTGCCCAAATTACTGTTAATAGCCTGAAGAAATTTCTTAAAAGAAATTACACGAATATTTTGACAATCAAGTTGATGGCAATGTCATTCTCAGAGTGAAAATTATTGGTAACAATGTTGCTATGATGCTTATTCCATGTCATTCTTATGTAGACAATCCTTCATGATATTAATACTCCAGTATTCTACACTAAGAGTTAATTGAGCAGTTAAATGTGACTTGGAGTGCACTCAAACACAAGTGGTCTCATATATCTTTTACTTCACTAATGGAAGTGAACAGATTTGAAAGCCATCCTGAAAATATAGGCTGATGACCTGAGTTAAAACTAAAAGTGTGCACATAGATTGTACAGAGTCAGGACTGTTTTTTTTTTGTCTGTGTGTGTGAAGAATAAGAATATTCAGAAATTTTAATTACAATTACGGTTGACATGTGAGCAATTGGTCATCACTCTTAAATTTCTTCTACTCTGATCCTAACAGGGCTATAAAATACGGCCATATATTATAAATAGATTAACGTCTGATTAGCTCTTTATTCAAATTGCAATACCTAAAAATAATTCAGTGGCTTAGGGCAAATCATAGAAAATCAGATGATGATCGTGTGAACAATATGTGTGATAGGCTTTATTAATGGAATCATTAACTGTGTCCACAAAGTATATTTTTGTTAAGCTATAACATTAGGTAACTGAAATGGAAAAATTCTACTAAGGAAAAAATCTATGACAGCAGTACAGAAAGCTATAGTTGATTTAACTCGGAATGCAAGCCCACCTGATCAGGATTGATAACTGCTAACCATTGGTTTAAATATTTTATGACCTCTAGTGGAAATACAATTCAGTTAAAAGTCACACTCTTTTAACTAAAATTCTGATAGCTTAAATTTATGCATAGACCACAATATAAACATGCTATCAACCCCACATATTTAACAAACGTTAACCTATGTTTAACGTTAGCTTTTTCTTGACAAAAATATCCATTAGAGTTGAAAGAATTTTATACTTTTGTTGGATGTCCATTGGGTTAACCTTTTTTTGATAAAAAAAAATACATTAGGGCTTAAATATCTTTATACTTTTCGTTGATGCCCATCATGGTTAACATCTAAGGCATGTTTACAGCTATCTCAATTATACAAAATGAACTGAAAACGCCACGACAGTACCAAAAATAAACAATCTTGTTTTTAATTTTTTTGCGAGCATCAACTTAGCTTACTTAAAGGAAAGCTAAACCCTTCCATCTTAAATTTCACTATCGTTAGTTAAGTACGAAAAAAACAAGATGCAAGTTGCGCGAAGTTTCCAACATTCGTATTAATTACGCAATAGTTAATTTAGAATCTAAGTTTGATGTTTCCACGGCGCGAGACAGCAAACGCGATTTCCTCCCATGGTACTGACGTCACACATCATCACCTTGGACCTTGGAGGAATGACGTCACCGCAGCACACTAGCGAGTGCGCGTCGGCTTGTGATCCTAACATGGCGGCTGCGAGACCGGACAGCTCTCACCATAGCAGCGCGAACCAAAACTCAATCTCCGCGTGATTTATCAAATTAAAGTGTTCAAGAAAGTAGCTACCGTGAAAGTAGCTACAAAGATTCGTGAAAGTTCATTCAGCTAGGCTGTAATCCACTCAAATCAAAATGCTGGGCAGATAAGCGATTGGACAGTGTCCACTTGTTGATGTGGGGAGGGAGAACTAGTTTAGGGGGCGTGCGCTTCATTTGAAAAGAATCTGTGCTGCCGTTCTTCACTAGCTGCAGTGAGGAATGTGAGAACCGAGCGCGATCTTGCCAGAGCTTGTTGGGCGCATGCGCCAAGGGGTGATGAAGTGTGTCGTCACACGAACGAGACTTGGCTGTGTTGACTGCACGAACGAAGAATTCGTCTGCTAGAATGGAGATTTAGACACGTTACTACGTAATAACTATAAAGGCTGAGTGGTTTTCGTACCTCTCACATGTTTTTTAAGTATCTTAATTAACGATACTGAAATTTAAGTTGGGAGGGTTTAGCTTTACTTTAAACTTATCTAGAAGAAGTCTTTCCGTGAAAACTGTAAGCAAGATTAACATTGTTATAGACTGTACGAAACAAAACAAACCGCAAGTTATTTCTTCTTGTTGGCATACACTGACAAAATGCTACAACTACCCAATCTTTTCCTGCCATTTTATTCAGCATGATTAACCAGTGACTAAAGATTGCCCTGGACACTCAAGCTAATATTTCAAGCTCGAAACATAGGATTGTATGCAATAGAATAACGTATTTACATATTTCGTAGTGTTCAACTCTTTAAGCTGTGTGAATAACTTCCAACCGGGTGACATGAATGATTGAAGATTGAGTGTTCCTACAATACAATGCCGCAGAAAGATATGAGCAGCACGTCAAACAAATTCAATCATTCTTGAGTTAGGAACCTTAGAGTTAAACAAGACTTTCATGCCCTGTAACGTTACTTTAGGGAAAATGCTGACTCCCGTAATGATTTTCACTACGAATATGGACCGCGAAAGCGTAGCCTATCGATCCTTTTGACTTTAGGAGATTTAAGCATGTCAACCGGGAATCCCATTTAAGCATCAACTAACTACAACGTTTTCTTTAAATGCCTAAGTGCATTTTTTTTTACTTGGATGTGGTCTTCTCACAGTCATACGTTACTCTTTGGATGTATTTACCACGAAAAGAAACGTTCGTTTTTCCTCTTAGGGGGCACAGAGTTCTAAGAGGGGTAGCACGATTATTTCACGTACTGGAGAGTCTGGTTCAATCCTGTTCTCAGCCCACTGCAATGCATTCACGAGAGAAGGATCCCCGAAAAGCACGCATGCTTGTGTTGACCGTGGTAGGCAAAATATCATAGGAATTTTCTAGCAAAGTTATCCCTCTCTATCTTTCTCCCAAGCAGTAGAAGCGAGCATAATCTTTTTTTTTATGGTGCATTGGTAGATGCAACTTGCATACACTGGTCTCATATCTTATGCCAGGCTTCTAAAATAAAAAAGCAAACCACATTTTTTTGCAACCATATCTCTCACACCCTACATCTCTTAGGCTCCGAATAACTGCAACCTGCATCTCTTATAACCTACATCTCTTATGGACTGTAACTCTTATGGCCACATCTCTTACAAACCACATATCTTACGATTAACACCTCTTATGACCTGCATTTCTTACGAATATATCTCTTACGAACACATTTTTTACAACCGACACCTCTTACGACCCATAACTCTTACGAGCATACCTCTGCATAGGATTTTCCAAAGCATGCATTTTTGTGTTTTCCTAAATTCTTCAGTAATTATAAATCCCTAATGATAGACATAAGTGTTGGTTAACAAACAATCAGTTTTTCAACTATTAAGAGTGTAATTTATCTTGATGCAGTGTTAAACAATGAATACGTAAAAGTACCTAGTAATATTGCCAAAATAAGCTGACGTAATACTGCAGAAAGCTTGAAGCACCACACGCAGAACGTTCACTGATAACAATGCAAAACACTATCGCACTAGTTCTTTCTTTCTTTCTTTCTTTATTTTTTGACTTATGTGGAGTAACACCGATCAAATCAAGGTTAGGAACGAATAAAAATCTGACAGAAATGGTATCAACAAATGCGTAAGCACAAACAGTTTTTTTTTATGTTCAGCTGTTACGATGTGTGTTATCATGTCACACTGACTGTTAACCACTGACGCACGATGCAGGAGACTGCTAGTTGCAATACAGAAGCACGCGCAATTATCCATTCGAGTTGATCGAAGTAAGCTCACATAACTATTTTGTGTTGATGTTCATCTGACAACACTGTGAAACAACTAAGCTAGTTCTTTTCATTTGATAATTCAAAGGTTGAGATGCAACACCCATGAAACAAGGTTTGGAAGTATTTCGAACTTGACAGAAGTGGCTCTTAAAAATGTATTTCGCGGGGAGACGATGTTCAAAAATAAAATTGCCACCTTGACTGGCCACACCCCCAATTTCATAAGTCACGCATAGACATTTTAATTTTCGGACGAGAAATCCAGTTCTTGTCACAAAAATACTGATGATATAAAAAAAATAAAAACGGGAGCAAATATCCACACACTACAATTGACAATTATTAATACCCCTTTGACAGAAGTTGTATGAAGAGATACACAATCACAACCACAATTCAGAAATCCAGTACTTTGTCACAATAATACTGATGATATAAGCAAATAAAAACGGTAGCAACTGTCCACATACTACAGTTGACAATTATTAATGCCATGAGGTTTAGGGTCATGGGTCGTGAGCTGGAAAAGGGTTTGAAACCGAAATGGGCTTCTCGTCTTTGCGAGTAAGATTTTTCTGATTCAGAAGTTGGCGAAAATTGGATTGTGGAATATTAAGTGATGTAAAGGTAATTCCCTGTATTCACCAGTGGTGCAGCGAGTCGATTCAGGGGAAGTCTTGTTCCGGAGGAACCAAAACTTTACAGAAATGAGTGTCCTTAAGGTTCGGTAAAGAGCAGCCGAACAAATTTCCCAGGCCACAAAATTGGCCCCTTCATTGAAAATGTCAGGATGACATGCTTTGGGAATGGGAGACCAATCTGTAGTGTCCATTTCTGGAATTGTATTCCTGGTCACTTTTGGATTCATCCGCATAATCGGAGTCGTCGGATTTTCTTCCAAAAGTTCAACTATCAATATAATTAACCTTTCGTTGCTTTGAATTGGCAGTGTCAGCTGGTGAACGATCGTTACTGTGTGTTCTTTTCCTTTCATGACGTTTCGAGATTATGTAATCGTCGTAACGAGAACGTTGTTCTTTTACCAAATGTTCATTTACCAAATTAGTTAGAGAAGTTAAAGTTCTTCTGTTGCCATGGCTATTGCAAACAGTCGAATTGGCTGCATGTCGAAGTGGAGTACTGGCGAATCGCTGAAACTGACTGAATGACGACCTGGAGAACTGGAGCGCTGTCGAACAGGAGAAGTGTAGAACCGTAGAGGTGGCGATTTGTCCAATCTGTGCTCAATTCGTGTATCGAATAGGTTCGTCTAAAGATGTGTTTACTTTAACACTTTTGATTTAACATAAGGATTTTTTTTGGTGATGTTCGCTTTACTGATTTGCCATGAGGGCAAACTGGCGAATTATTCGATGGCTCATTCTTTTCTTTTCCTTTGGTCAATGAATCCATTTCTTTCCGTAATTCTTAATTTTTTTCTTTAAGACAGAAAGAGGATCATTTTGTTTTGCGATTGATTTAGTGACATTATCCATCTTTGTCGCCTTTAATCGGTCAGAGAGTTTATTATCTAAGCTTTTGCTTTGATCGCATGGTTTGTTCATGTGTGTCTTTGCAGTGTCTTTGCAGTGCTATTTTTGGCTTTAGTCTTGATGGTGATATTTAAGCTCTGTCCCTGGAACTCCGGTTCGTTCGTGTCCGTTTGCCATGGGATCGCCACTTTTGACCCTTTTTTTTTTGTCACTATTATTTTTATTATCCTCAGTATTTACCTGAGCATTTTCTTTTCCATGAGGTTTCTTAATTTTGGAAGAATCTTCCGTTTTGTAAGTTTGTTTTCCACGTCTTCGTCCGTACCGTTCTTTACAGCAGGTGGAGAATTATAGTGCTTTTCCGCACCACAGAATAGCTGTACTGTCATGGCCGGAGTGGTCGAAGTGTTGAACTGACAGAGTCAAACTTCTTGAGCCTTAATCTTTTCTCCATCGAGTATTCCAGTAAAATGATAAAATTATTCTTTGAATGGATTGAATTTAGCATCTAAATTTTTCCTATTTTCAGCATTTATGTCGGAACGAACAGAATCCATGAAAATGTTCATATCAGCTTTAATGGATTTTCGCAGCTTAAACAGCGAGCTCTATTTTGCTTGGCGAGAGAGGAGTTGCTCCTCCAAACAGCGAAGAACCCTAAGGTGAAGCAAAAGAATGATTTGCGGCATCTGCCTTGGGATCAGGTCTTGGCAAAACAATCCCACTGTAATGAGCAATCGTTTCATCAGATAAGAATACAATCGGCGATGTAACATCGAGGGCTTCAAGTCTGCATTCGAGGGTGGTGTTTGCAGCCATTGCTGGCGTTGTTTCGTTGGAGAGGTCACGCTGATCGACACTATTCTACACAATCATAGAGATGGACAAACTTAAAATTCAACTCTAACGGTACCGTACCTTAATTTAATTCGTAATACATAATAACCATAAAAATTATAGCTTAAATGGTTAAATGTAAATATAACTCCCTCTACTGGACAGAATGATGATTTTCCTAAATGATTTATGTATGCTGTTAAATTCGTAGTGTTAGTACCGGACGTGAACTTTTATTTGCAAACAATAATGATATTACTTAGGCAAAGCAAAATTTAAAGATAGCAGTGGGTTTACGGATTTTCGTACTTTCTAGTTTGCTGGCATGACATAATTTGGATGGAGAATAAAAAGTTACACTTGGCTGCTAACAAAACTGTCCAGAGCCGTACACTACTAGAATTATATTTATGTCTGAATCGCCTAATTCTACTATTTATCAATGTTTGGTACAGCAGGTCGATTTTTTTTTCATAACCTATTGCCATCTACAAATTCACTGCAGGTCTAGCCTTGTGCCTTGTGTCAAAACAACTCGGCAGTGGGAGAGCCCAGCAACAAAAACTGGCGTCGTTTAGGCATAAAAAGGTCCAAAAAATTGCATCAACATTACGACTGATTCCCAAGTTGTTTAATCTATATTAAAAAACATTACAACAACCAACGCTCATGCGCCAACAAACACCTGCGCCCACCAACAAACGTGGACGCGATAACAACAATAAACGGCATCGTCACTAACCGATGCCAACCAACAAGCTTAACTGCTACATACCCAGAAAGGTGAAACATCACCCCCCAAAAATGGTGGCTTCAATTTTCACTCAAGATTTGCAACATGCTCCACAACCTGCAGCCAAGTTATTTTCCCTTGCAAATCTTGACACCATTCTTGCATTATCCACAAAGTCACTCGAACTTGAACTCGAGGAACACTTCCAACTTGTCCTGCAACCCATCTTGACACTTGCATGCAAGAGAACAGTAAAATCATCTTGAAAATAAATTCCTTCCGTTTCTGCCGCATTTCGAAGTTCCTTTGATTCTTGCAGATAATGGTCTATCTTTGAAGTGCTCTTCTTGTACTGGTAGTTACTCTCTGCTGATCGGAGTAAGTAAGAAAAGAGGGAAAGTGCTTGGAAATCATCCCGGCCAAGACTTCACCGGTCTGGAAACGTCATTCTCTCTCCTCTATGACGATGAAACCCGCTCGATTTTGACTGGTGGCACCTGATTGTGGTACATAGCCCTTCACCAACTTAAGGCGTCCGCGGGTGAACCACCAGGTGCGGCCACCGGACTCCACCGGAGAGGACGAAAATTTACCTGAGCAGCCCTTCTTCAACAGCATAAGTTGGTACTGCCCAGGACCGTAGATATTTGAGCGGGCTTTTCTTATTTGTTTGATTTTTAAAGAATACACTAAGCAGCTATCTAAAGCGTGCTTCAGTGTAGCTAAGTGGCGATGTAAGCTTTGCTAACCTTATAATGTACCTATAAAATATATGCTTCTTATGAGTGCGAGTGAGTGTTCATGTTTGTCGCACCAAAATTGCCACTTTCTAAAGGCTTATTAGCAATTTGGCAAACAGAAACCGAAGCCTAGACCCTAAACTATTTCCAAGGGGCATATCTTCTGTACAGCACGACGTATCAGGCTACCATTACTTAACTGCAACATTACTGAGCGAACGTTTCCATCTCGCCCTTTAGTTAGTTCTGCCACTCTTGCTTTCTTCCATGACCCTCGTGGATATCTGTCATTCTGTAACAACACTACATCATCAAGCTTAATCGGGCATTCATTTTTGGGAACGTTCAACATGTGAACTGACTGTAATTGTAGCAGATATTCTTCTTTCCATTTTTTCCAGAAGTTGTCCAACAGCCTCTTCCGAAAATTCCAGCGTCTTCGTAAAGTTTCCTTTGAAGAATCCACAATGAGATTTGGAAAGGCTTCAGCTAAGCTCCCTTCAGCTCTTCCAAACAAAAAATGTGCAGGGGTAAGATATTCCGCATCATTTGAATCTTCCGTCATGGCAAGTAAAGGTCTATTATTGATGACTGCTTCAATCTCTACCAAAATGGTCATTAATTCTTCGTATTCCAAAAGAGCAGCTCCTAAAATTCTACGCAAACTTCTCTTCACCGATCCTACCATTCTTTCGTAGAATCCTCCCCACCAGGCAGCCTGAGGAGCAATAAAACGCCACTCAATCCCTTCTCTTGCAACTTGAGTTTGTACTTCAGCGCTTGCCGCTATTTTCCAAGCTTCATGAAGCATTCTGTCAGCCTGTTGGAATGTTTTGGCGTTATCACTGTACACAATTCTGCAAAGGCCTCTTCTGGCGATGAATCGACGAAATGCAAGAAGAAAATGTTTAATTCCTTGTGATGTTACCAACTCTAAATGCACAGCTCTTGTTACAGCGCAGGTGAACAAGCAAATATAGCATTTTCTTCTTTCTGAAGCCACTTTTATAACCAAAGGTCCAGCGAAGTCAAGACCAGTTGTATGAAAGGAAAAGGTTTGACCCAATCTAGCAGCTGGTAAAGGTGCTTCGATGACAGAAACTGGCTTTGCACTCCATTTTCGGCATATTAAACATCCCCGTAAAATTTTTCTAACTGTTTGTCTGCCTCGAATTATCCAAACAGAAGATCTCAAACGTATTAAAGTTGTTTGAACACCGCCATGTAGCATCAGAAGATGTATGTGCATTACATAAAGAATCAATAAACCGTTTTCTTTTAATAGAATCGGATGCTTCTCTTCTTCTGAAAACTGAGCAAACTTCAGTCGTCCTCCCATACGTATTAGACCATCACCGTCTAAGAATGGGTTAAATTTCATTAAACTTGATGTTGATGCCACCTTGTAGTTCTTCGTTAAGTCTTTTATTTCTTCTGTGTAGTGAGTTTCTTGCATTTTCTTGAACCAGTAAGTTTCTGACGACTGCAGCTCCTGTAAACTTAACGACAGTTTGTTAGAAAACTTCTTTTTTCTGCAGTTATTAATAAATCGGAAAACCCAAGCTGTAACATCAATTAATTTTCTCCAGGAACCAAAACGATTCGGGTCAATCAAATACAGCACCTTTCTTAACACTTGTAGCAATGTAAATGACACTTGCTCTTCTTTGTACGATGCTAAGTTGTCTTCCTTTAAAATAAACACAGGCCACTCAACTTCTTGCTTGCATAACCATTGTGAGCCCTTTAACCATGCGTGATTGGTTGACAACTTTTCTAAACACTGACCCCTCGTTATAATATCTGCAATATTTTCTTTACTGCTACAATATCTCCATGTACAATGTGTCGTTAATGCTTGAATTTCTTGAATTCGTCTTCCTATGAATAATTTCCATTTCGATGGAATTCCCTTTATCCAACTCAAAGCAACTTTTGAATCTGTCCATAGAAGAGTCTCCATGTCATCCTTTGACCAGGCTTGACGAATAGTGTCAGCAAGACGAGAACCCACCAAACAGCCCATCAGCTCCAGTCTCGGAATGCTCATACCTTCCAAGGGTGCCACTCTTGACTTTGAAACCACAAACGAAGACCGTATTCTTTTATCCATTGACACTATTCTGAGATATGCTACCGCACCATAAACCCTCGGTGACGCATCACAAAAAATATGCAATTGGCAACATTGATTCAAGTCTTCTTCTTGAGTTCCGTACCAACGAGGCATGATAATATTTTGCAAATATCGAAGATCTGACTTCCACAATTTCCAGTCTGTTAGAAGGGGTTCAGTTATTTCTTCATCCCAACCAAGTTTCAAACGCCAAATATCCTGAAGAATTAACTTTGCTGCCACTGTTTTTGGAGAAATAAATCCGAGCTGGTCAAAAATTCTTGCAAGTAGCTCCAGTACACTACGTTTTGAGAATGAATTTTTTTCCACTTCTGTTGGAATTGTGTTTGATTTTAATGAAAGCAAATCAGTCATAGGATCCCAAACCAGTCCTAGAACCTTCAAAAGTTCTATTGGTTCTTGAGGAGAAACTAACCCTTCATGTTGCCAAAGTTTTCGTAATTGTGAGTCATTGGTTGCCCATTTTTTGAGCAACATGCCCCCTTTTTCCATTAAGCTGCTTGCTTGCTTAGAAAACAAATATGCTGATTCCGCAGAAACACTTCCTGTCAGCAAATCATCCACATACATATTGTTGTCAATCAATGCAGCAATGTCCGGATTTGAATCTTCATGGTTTTTAACGTGGAGACGAATAGCGGCTGCCAAGAGAAACGGACTGGCCTTCATACCAAACAGAACCCTGGTCATTCTGAAGATCTTTAAAACTGGTTCCTTTTCACTTGACCAGTCTTCATCTGTCCAAAGGAATCTTGCTGCGTCCCTCTCTTTTTCTTTAAGCTCGACCTGTAAAAAAGCCTTTTCGACGTCACTTGATACTGCCACTTTATGTGACCTGAACCTCAATAACAGATTCAAAATGCTTGGATTTAGGTTAGGACCTGCATATTGGCAACCATTCAAAGAATTGCATCCTTTTGAATGCGATGAGGCATCAAAGACAATACGTAGTTTTGTTGTCTTTCTATCTTCTTTTACTACTGGTTGATGAGGCATGTAGTACACGGGGTTCCCACTGTTTACTTTACTAGGAACTTCTTCTGTGTGTCCATTTTGTAAATATTCGTAAATACCTTTACGATACCGTTCTAACATTTGTGGGTCTTTTTTGAGCTTAAGAATCAGCTTCTTCAAACACTCTTTTGCTAGGCCAAAATTATTGCATAGTTGATCCTTATTGTCAGCCCAAGGGATCTCCACTTGATAGCGTCCATTGACAAAAACTGTGGTCTCTTCAAAGCTCTGCAAACCAAGTGTCTCTTCTAAAGTACGCTGTGAGCTATTTTCTTTGGCTAAAGTACCACTTCTGTCCAATTCCCATAGAGCAGAAATATTTCTTTCTAGAGTTTCTAAGGAAGTTGATTCACTACGTGTAAACATAGCCACCGCTGAAACTGTTGGGATATGAGTTAAAGTTCTTCCCTGCATGACCCAACCAAAAATACTCTCTGAAGCCATTAGAAACGAGGACAGTCTTTTCATATGGCCCGTTACAATTCTCCAGTACCAGTCTGCGCCGACTAATACATCCACAGACACAGTACTTCCAGTGCCCATCAACTGCGACCATGACTGGGATCTTTGCCTTTTCAAAAAATTTTCGATGCGGCTGCCTTCCCATAGTGTCACTCCACTACAAATTTCTTCCACTTGCAAAGCGTTGATTTGTAACATAGCACCATTGCTACCGTGCAACGCTAAAGGAATTAGACTTGTTAGTTGCGTTTTCTGGTTACCTCCAAAGGAATGGACAGTGACCTTTTCCAGTTTATCTGTCGGCAAATTAAACTTCTGGACGATTCGCTTCGTCACAAAGGATCGCTCACTCCCTCCATCCAGTAAAACCACCACTTGTTGCATTACACCATTGTTTTCCAACCACACCCGCATGGCTTGTAAAACAGACATGGAATCTTGCGCCTGACTTGATGTACTTGCATGACAGCTTGCCGAAGTAACCAACGATTTTGCTTCTGATGGCTCTTTTTTGCCCCTAGGAACATTGTTTTCTCGCAATGGACAAAGTAAAGTGTGATGTGCTTGTTGACAACTACGGCAGATAATCTTATTGTCACATTGATTGCGAAGATGAGCCTTTGATAGACAATTTGAGCAACGTTTTGAATCACGTAAAGCTGCTAGTCTTGCACTGTTTGACACAACTTCCGTGCACGCCGATGTAAAATGTGATTTCTTGCTGCAAAATATACAATATGGAGTTTTGACACGAATAAACTGTTTACTTGTAGCTTGTGATGCCACTAGGGTTGAAGAAGTAGTTGATACAATACCATCTTCTTTCCTTGCTTCTTGTTTCTTTACTTGCCCAGTTCTTGCTTCTTTACTTGTCTCTAATCTATTGCTTGTTATGCGCCACACCTTTTCTATATTTTCCAGTTCCTCTTGCATAGTTGTCAGTAACTGGTCTAAATCAACTTTATTTTGGAATGTTTTTCGGTTCCACTCCGTCAGAATACTTCCAGGCATTGATTGTAGCACTATCGGGCAAAAAACAGCTGCTAACGACTTTACATCCGTGCCTAGTGCTTCCAAAGCTCGCATGTGTATTTTAAATTCCTCTAGAAATCTTCTCAGATCTTGACCACTTCTTGTCATCTGAACTGGAGCAATTTTTAGCAATGCATTCATATGCTCTGTTACTAGTACGTCGGTTTTGCCATACTTGGTTTTTAACAAGTCTATTGCCACAGTATAGTTTGCTTCAGTTAATTTTAGGCCTTGTATGGTCCGCAGTGCTTCTCCCGTTAAGAAACCTCTAAGATAATTGAACTTGTCCACTTTATTTAAGGAGTTGTTACCATCTATCCCTGCTACAAACTGTTCCCAAAATCTTTCCCAATCTGTTAGGACTCCTTCAAATCTTGCTATTTGTAGCTTTGGTAACTTTAAATTAACTCGTCCACTCTGCACATGTAACGATGTAACTGAAGGGGGAGGTGGTGCTGCTATTGTGGCTAAATATCTTGTGGCTTTGCCTTTCGTTCGTACAATAGTCTCCAAGCATGCTTCATTATCTTCTATTTCTACGTCCAATTCTGCTGGATCAGTTAAGAGCTCCAAGTCACGAAGTATAGGAACCATAGTAGCCTCCTTTGCTTCTAAATTTATTAGCCCCAGTTCAACTTCTCCAACATCGTTTTTTGCGATGTCTGCTTCTATTTTTTGGATAACTCGTGCTATTACCACTTTGCGAGTTGCTCGACTTTTCTTCAATTGAGCTAATGTCATTGCTGCTGTTGCCATTTTTCTATACTTGTTTGTACACTTTGCTAAACTGGCGTTATCTTGACTGTTTCTTGTACATTGACTTGGAGTCTTTGGACCTTCCTCCAGCGGTTTTGTTTCTAAAATAATGGGACACTAACTACCCGATTGCATGGCTCTTTTTTGTTCAAATGGGTTTCGGCACCAAAATTTAGGCGTCCCGGGTTTCGGCACCAAAATGTCAAAACAACTCGGCAGTGGGAGAGCCCAGCAACAAAAACTGGCGTCGTTTAGGCATAAAAAGGTCCAAAAAATTGCATCAACATTACGACTGATTCCCAAGTTGTTTAATCTATATTAAAAAACATTACAACAACCAACGCTCATGCGCCAACAAACACCTGCGCCCACCAACAAACGTGGACGCGATAACAACAATAAACGGCATCGTCACTAACCGATGCCAACCAACAAGCTTAACTGCTACATACCCAGAAAGGTGAAACATCACCCCCCAAAAATGGTGGCTTCAATTTTCACTCAAGATTTGCAACACCTTGGTTGTGTTGTGCCATTGCCGAAAAAAAATGCTCCTCTCAGAGATCAGTTTTGTGGGCAGTATAATGTCAAAGAGAGAGCCATAAGTCCTTGAAGATGATTTAGTATCTTTTACAATGCTTGCAGAAAAGTAGATGATGACTTGCATATTAAAATTCGTTTGACATTATGGGAAGTATACGACTATATTGTAACAGCTGTAATCCTTTTACGATAATTTTGTTACATATGATGTTGTTAACAATTTTCAGCCGTCTGTCTTGTAAACATTGCTTTTGTCTGTGCAATTTTGAGTCATGGTTTTGAATTCGTTTGAACAAATCTGTTGTTTACCATGTATTCGACAAACCATTTCTAATATTTTCACGGCTTAGAACGGTATCAAGATATCTGTCTTTCACTGGTTTTGACCGTTAGGCTATTTAAATTGGCTCTTTTCCGTTTTATAAACGAACGTTGTGAACTTTTATATATTAATGTTGTTCATGATTCTGGATAAATTCGTATTCCGTAAACCTAATTACGGAGGATAACGTTGTTTGCAATTGATTGCAACAATATATCCAGTTTCAGAAAGTAATCTCTGTAGAGCGAGGCCGATGTCATTTCGTATAAACTGTCAACACTGCGCTTCATTTATGAATTCTCTCAGAATATATTCTTCAACAGTTGTCTTTATCGGGTGAGTGGCAAGAG
This sequence comes from Lithobius niger, assembly GCA_023313725.1. Lineage (NCBI taxonomy): Eukaryota > Metazoa > Arthropoda > Chilopoda > Lithobiomorpha > Lithobiidae > Lithobius > Lithobius niger. The sequence goes on from JAHWFP010096025.1 coordinate 56,627, forward strand.
GCTTCTCAGTTCACAAGAATCACTACAAATTCATTTACTTCAGGAATTCATTCAACCTTAAGAAAATGAAACAGTAGGATTAGCAATCAGTTATTGACTGTCTATGTTTTCCCGAAGAAGAATTAACGTTATTGCATTCGATACCAAAATTGATTCTTCGAATTCTGATTGAATTCTAACATTCTTGGTGGGTTCTGTGGATTCCTTCGAAATTGCCCCGGTTTAACAGAGCAACAACGTATTCAGACATGCATGTATCCATAACCGATTTCCTCCATATGAGCTGAAAACTCATTACACTAGAGCCATCACTACAATGCTTATCGCAGACAAAACAGTTTATCCTAAATGTATGCTAAATTAGTTTCACTGCAAGACAGTCTCTGTAAGTTCCTTCTTGCTCTTCATGAACTGATACTGTGGCACCAGTCCATCATACTAGAAGAAATAGTAATGAAACAAGTGGTATCCTTGATGATGAAACCAATTACCCTACTATTGTGTCTTGCTGGATAACTCTGGACAATTTTTCATTAACTGACATGAAAAATATTATTTTCCATAATAAATGGGAAAAAAATGGTAATGAAGCAAGTGGTGTCAGGGATCATCAAAGCTGTAAAAACACTGCAGCTTCTTGCTGTGAATAACTTTTCACAAATTTGTCCCTGAATTTCGCACTTTGAATGACTGATTCGCTAGTTAACGCTAGGTAGCAATTGAGGAACATTCCTCAACTGATATCTTGTTTAGAAAAAGAAGAAACTGTAGAGTAATTCTGAAGTCTAAGCTACCACAATGGCAGTGGAGCTGTAATTAATTTTTAGTTACACTTTAGCTAATAATGTGATCCTTCAACTATGCTGCCTGGAGATCTCTTCCGACGATAAGATTTTAGGTGACCCTATATTTTGAGTGGATGAAACAGGCGATGAAAATCTTTGATGTTTGACACAAATTAGTTACCTCGCTCTCCTAGGTTCTGTCCAAGAGCAATTTGTAATGGAATACATTACGAGGAAAGTTATAAAGGTTACGATTTGAACGAAGGCAAAGTGGTGTTTACTGGAAGTTTTACTTTCTGATCAATCAATTCTCTTCTCTGCACCTTGAATTCATGAATCCTTTCCGTGGGATACTTTGAAGTTCTGTTTGTCCCCTACAACCCGATGTGATCGTCTCAGACAAACGATATAACACTGAGATAAGCTTTTCCAACTGTTCCATTATGTTGGTATGATGACTGCCAACATATTGTAAAACCATGTGCTTTCAATCAGAGTGACGGTGTTCTTTGGACCTTTTTTGCATTCTGCGACCATAACCATTGATTGTTTACCCTACCATAACCATTGATTGTTTGC
>JAHWFP010096026.1:0-10166 GCA_023313725.1 Lithobius niger
AAAACCTTCTTTCTTTTTCGTTATTTTCTTTTGAGTGTCATATCTTTAATATTTAGTTAACAAACAACTGCGACTTTTCCTCTGTCCAACTTTAGATTCATTGTACTGTCGCTAATGAGCAAAGCGTGATAGTTGGTATTAGCTGGAATGGCTGCTCCAAACTTCAGTTTGACTTGTACATCCACAATTCCCAATGAAAGCCATTTGGACTGTTTGGAACAATTCACCAAAACGGACAGGTAGGCTTTCTTGAACTAAAGCAAGTCGAAACTCAACTCATTGGTTTCGTAGCACAGCTGCCCGATTTACCGCACCATGCTGTGCAAACCTAAATACTCTACAGCGGTAAAAAAAGCGTTCGAGCCCAGAAACGCATATCTCTCAAAATTTAGAGTCACTTGAGCATCCTTTAAACACGGCTGGATTTTAACCAAATAGTCCACTCTGTTGGTGAAAAGTTAGGACTATCCACCGAGGTTTTTCAACTGCAGAAGTAGTTAACATGCGATAGGTAAAGCTGTTATTTTCAGGATGCTCGCAACTGTTGCAACATCAGTGTCTAAGTCCTAAATTAACCGTGGCTTCATAGGTGATGAGATTGTATTGTTTCAGTTTTTACACGTCTGGTGTTGTAACATGGTGAACGTGCCACGTAATGCTATTCAGGAACTCTTTGCCATTATGAGTGGCTACAGCTTTGAAGATGGTATTTGTATCACTAGGCATAAGTTAAGCTTCCCTTTGGAATTGTTTCGACGATGATGGACGCGTCACTGTTTGAATCTCAAATTGTTCGGTAGTTTAGCAGCAGTGGATGTGGCACTAAAAACGCCCAGCATTGTCCGAGCAATGCCGGTTATTTCGCCGAGTCTTAAGTGAGTAGTCCTGTATAATGTACCGATTTGTTGATAACCAAGATGGTACTTGACATTAGAAAACAAGAACATGGGGGCATTATATATAAATGATGCTATGCCAGTATCCGCGTAACACGATAGTTCATAGTTGGGTCGGAAATTATCAATCTTTTTTTTATTCCGGAGGTAACCTTCGGCAACGTGCAAAATAAATCTTGGTTTTTAACGTGTACTAGCGGAGTCGCTCGCTTCGCTCACTCATTCGGCGTCGTCTCGCTGCGCTCGAGGAGCTTTCATGCTGCAACTCTTATGCTTCTGACAGACATTCCACATCTAAAACGATCAAGCAAATGGGTGCAGTGCGCGTTTTTCGTAAGGCTTCAGTTCATAAACATTTAGAAAACCATCACCCTTCTGCCATGCGCCTAAACTGCCAAGGAACCAGGAAGCGAGACACGTGATTTCTATACCCTAGTCGGCATTAGCTTAAAGAATACACTCGAGGAGCTGTCATGCTCCAGCTCTTAAGCTGCTGACAGACATTCCACATCTAAAACAATCAAGAAAATGATCAGAATGTAGGACGCGTTTTTCTTAACGCTTCAGTTTCACAAACAACGATATGGTAACCATACATCACTTCAACGGTCTGGCCACTCAATAGCTACATGCGTCTCTTGTTAAGATTGTTAGCCATAATACCACTCACAACAAAAGCCTCGATAAAATCATTGTCTTTCTGGCACATGCATGAAGTGGCCTTGAGCCAGGAGATGAGACACGCGATTTGTAGCCCAGTCGGCCTTGGCTTGAAGGAGCCATTCCCTTTCTGGAATGCGATTGAGCTATTATTGAGCCAGGAGGCGGGACATGCGATTTGGACCCAGTCGGCCTTGGCTTGAAAATTCCATCCCCTTTTTGGCATGCACCTAAAATGACAATGAGCCAGGTGGCGAGACACGCGAGTTCTTCCCCAGTCGGCCTTGGCTTGAAGAAGCCATTCCTTTTCTGGCACGCGATTGAGCTATCATTGAGCCAGGAGGCGAGGCATGCGATTTGGACACAGTCGGCCTTGGCTTGAAAAAGCCATCCCCTTTTTGGCATGCACCTAAACTGACAATGAGCAAGGAAGCGAGACACTCGATGTCTTCCCAGTCGGCCTTGGCTTGAAGAAGCTTTATCCATCGGCGCTGCAAGGCCGTTTCAACGCTGTAGCACGCGAGTTGCTGCATGCTTGAACTAAACATGCTTGGTAATTTTATCAAGCATGTTGTATACTCCTTTGTACCGCTATTGTTTTTTTTTTATTCCAATAAATTTTGCAGACTTTACATGGGTTTCCTTGTTTCACAAATTTAACGAATTTTTACTTAAAAGCCATGTCCTTCCCCGCTACGTGTGATGCTTTGAAACCACATGTGGCCCATAATTTTTGACTAATACAAAAGCTTTCGTGCAAGGCAAAATCGTACCTAGAAACTATTCGGTGTTTAACACAATTAGGCTGGACTATTGCTGAGTAGAGCACCAGCTAATAGCACGCTATTGAACGAATGTCGATGGATTACAAATGCAAACGTTGAAATATTTCTGACACCCTTTTTTGTTATCAATATATTTTGTTTAAATATGCCTAACTTCGCATTAATCTTTTCGTAGATTTACGTATTTTCATTTAAATTTAAGGCTAAATAGGTAGTTTGTATTTGAAATTTCCAAAATGCAACTCCAACAGTTCCATCAGCGAGCTGCACGTGCCTCATTGTTGAAAGATGGCTGTTAGCATTGCCAGCCGTAATCCTACCGACAACACTACTGGACCACGCACCTCCTACGTGGCACAACAATTGTGGACCATCCACGCAGCAGGAAGAGATGATATTCCGAAACTAACAATCAACTTCGAAAAATTCGTTTCAACAATGGTCCAAAGGGATGTTTTCGCTTTTTTCGAGGGGAAAAAATTTACCTAGAAATACGAAAATACACCTACGCGAAATCCGGATTAATTTCCTGTCTTTTCACACGTTTCTCATATTTTTAGCCTTCCTGAGGTTGGCGCTAATGACCACATAGTCGACGCGCCATTAAGCCTCAATCCCCCCCTTCCTACTTCAAGAGGAGAAGAGGTACATATATACCTATACATACATATATATATATACATATATATATATACATATATATAAACAGTTCTTAAATACCTCGTAATGATTCACCGTTTCCATTCCAAACTCAGGATATGTGCCATATCATACCTGGTATTTCAGTACTTCATAATACAGTATTGGGTCGCACAACTTATCAGAGGGAGAGGTAATTTTCTTATGGGGGGGATCAAACGTGGGGGAAGAGAGGAGTAACTGCTTTGGTCTTGTACTTTAATGAAACTAATTGTACATACCAGAAAAAACACATCGTATCACATTACTGTGTGATTGAAAACAATCGAGAAATGAAACATCATTAAGTAAACAGAAGATGGCTACTCAAAGTTTTACTGAGTATCATTGCATTTGCGGCTCTTCTGCAATTAACTGCAATACGCATGCGCAAAAGACCTCCTCTCCAGAACATTCTGTGACAAGAAACTCAAAAAGATAAATACGACGGAAAACAAACTAAACGTAAGCGTTTTATCATAGTAGGTGCTCAAAATGACCCCCCTCTGCCTCGATGCAGTTCCGAAGCCGCTGCGCCATGGACCGACGAACCCGTTCAAAGATTCCAGGGGTTGTGCGAATCTGGTTGCATCCATCCACAATCCTTTGGCGAAGTACATCAGCATTGGGAATTGGTGTACTGTACACGAGTGACTTTAAGTGTCCCCAAAGATAAAAGTCTAACGGGTTTAAGTCCGGAGATCTAGCAGGCCATGCTATTGGGCCTGCACGTCCAATCCATCTGTCAGGAAAGCTTCCATCAAGGTAATGTCGGGCCAAAAGGCTGAAGTGAGCAGGTGCACCATCGTGCATAAGCCACATTCGTGTCCTGACTGCCAGGGGAACGTCTTCCAGTAGTTGGGGCAAGTCATACTGGAGGAAATGGAGGTAGGTTTCTCCATTTAGGCGTCGAGGTAGAAAAAAAGGCCCTACCAAATGATCACCAACAATTCCAGCCCAAATGTTTAGACTAAATTGTTGTTGATGTCTAGATTGTTGTACCTCGTGCGGATTTGCATGGTCCCAAAGATGGTTGTTGTGATAGTTGAATATGCCATCACGTGTGAAGCCAGCCTCATCTGTAAACAGGATAGACGGCAGGAAATGAGCGTCTGCTCCACATTCATGATTCAGTCGCACACAGAACGCTCGTCGTGGTGGAAGGTCGGCCTCGCCAAGACCTTGGACACGTTGCAAATGGTAGGGGTATAGCAGGTTATGATGCAAAATGTCCCAAATCGTCGAATTACTGACACCCTCTCTGCGTGCAATGCGTCGTGTGCTATCCGATGGATTTTCTGCTATGTGCTGGAGAACTCTGTCTTCCAAGCCAACAGTTCGCACAGTTCTGGGTCTTCCAGAATCCGATGTCCGTCTCCCAAATGAGCCTGTTTCCCGCTGGTGGATACGACTGAACGTTCTAGCACATGGCAAATTCCTGTCTGGATACCTTTGAGCGTAGAGACGTCGTGCTTCCAATGCATTTCCATCTGCAAGACCATACATGTAGTGCATGTCTGCCAGTTCGATGTCTGGATACTCCATACTTAGGGAAGAGAACTACCGAACAGTAAACGTGAACAAAGGATCACAATGTCACCTTTAGATTTAAGTCATCAAGTGATTTAACAAACCCCTGTATTAACAAGAATTCGTCTGTCAACCCCGAAATGTGGACTCTCCAAATGGTGTTCAAGGTCACCTTGTACAGATATGCGAATGTTCAATTTGAATTTGTGATTACAGTACTTTTTCGCATCACAAACGTTGTTGTTTTTGTCAATAAATGTTATTACATTCTGGAAGGGAGATCGTAACAGGGGGATAGCAACTAATGAATGGCAGAGCTTGCCCGCTGTAATGTAACTTTTAAGACTTCTAAGTTATTGTTTTTTAGAAGTTGGGTTTTCAAGGATTTTTGTCTTTAACACTTAAAACTACAAAGAATCTGAGGTGGAGATTTACCTCCAAATCAAAACCAAGTTTATGCGATGATTTTTGTGGAAGCTGGAGCGTTAGACAAAGGCAACAAACAAACAAACAAATAAGCAACCAAATTCAAATGTGTGGGTTGAGTACAGTAATGTTGTTCTCGCCGCTTCGGCCAATGAAACAAGTGATCATCCGAATTCTAAGGATTCCCCCACTTTTACGTTTTAAGCTTCTTTGCTTGAAGAGTAGAAAACAAACACATTAAATCCCTCACTTTTAATGGCGAGGATACCCGATTGATAATGTTTGGTGCTCTCCACAGAGATGTACGTACAGTAGTTGTTTTTTTTTGGAGGGGGGGGGGGCACAAACTTGGAAAACGATGTAACCTACTTGGTCTTTACACGTAATGAAAGAAAGTACAGTACTACTTTCGATTGTTTTCAATCACACGATGTGTTTTTTCTACAATTTGTTTCATTAAAGTACAAGACCAAAGCAGTTACTCCTCTCTTCCCCCACGTTTGATCCCCCCCCCCCCATAAGAAAATTACCTCTCCCTCTGATAAGTTGTGCGACCCAATACTGTATTATGAAGTACTGAAATACCAGGTATGATATGGCACATATCTTGAGTTTGGAATGGTAACGGTGAATCATTACGAGGTATTTAAGAACTGTTTACCCCAAACCTGGGGTGGAGGCTGTAACTAAAGACTGGTGCATTTCCGGACCCATGTTTATAGGACTTTTTCTTCTTATCTTTGATCACACAGCGGACCCTCAAAATATTTGACACCAATTTCCGAACACCCTGTATATATATATATATATATATACCGACCGTAAATTTTTAACGAATAAGATACGGAAGTCGGAATTTAAGTTTTCGAGATTCATTCTAACGTGAAGTTGTACCCGTGATAAGTATAAGATTCAACGAATGAATCATACACAAATAGTTCTTTGATTTTTAATTATTCTTTCACTACACTCGTTTTCTGGGTGTTGTTACAAATTGTTACAAAGGTTGTTTCTAGGCGTCAAACCAATTTTTTTATAATAATCATTAAAATTAAGAAAAAGTGTTTTTCCTTTTTCCCCGAACGCGAGCATCTAGCCATTTTTTTTGCAATCTGAAATGAAGTCGTACCATGAGCGTCTCTCCTTTCGTATCCATTGGTACGTTGGTCTGAAATCTAAGACACATGCTTTTATTTCTGATTAGGGTGGTAGTAACTAGGAAGTAAATTAAATTATGGGGGGACTGAATGATTTTGAAACCAGGAGGTAAATTTGGACAAAACGAATATAAGGTAGGTTGGGTGTAACTGTTTAGATTAGAATTGCCCATGATATCGATATCCACAAACATTTGTGTACTGTTTACGCTCATAACGTCAACAATATTTTCACTTTCTTGACTTCTTACGATGTTCCCAAGGCAATCCTAAAACTCGAACGAAGCTCTTATTACCATAAAAGGATAGTTCATGGTTTGGGTCACTAATTATCATGTCGGTTTTAAAGTGTTTAGATTTAACAGAATAGGAATTGCTTCCTTGAGTTGCCCATTTTTACTGTATCATCAATGATTTGAGAAATTTATTGAATTCGTCAATCTCGTAAGCCCCGGAGTGACTACCATTTTTTGCCAGGTCACACCATCGTCTGTGGTGTAATGAATTTCATTATTATTTTAGATAATGTTGTGTATGCTGTTATATGTTTCTAAATTAAGCAGAGCCAATTCATAATTTTGTCAGAGTCCAAATGAATACACGTGTTTAAATTTAAAATTCTCATGTCAGTGTTTTTGCCAGTGAGAATAATTGAACATGATGAGTGCTATACTTGGAAATAAAAAAAAAATGTATTATATTAATAAGGCGCAACTGGAAAAAAAATATTATCCGACTTCTACCAAAACGAAACCATATCGATGGAGATAGTTTTTTTGCAATGGATATGGTATGCAATGGATATGGTTCTTCAAATCGGGGAAGCGACTCGTGAACAAAATCATAGCTAACATGACCATTTAAACGTATTTACCCAGGTACCAGTATTGCAGCCGTTGAATTAAAATAAAGAAGTGCCTGGCTCGAGGAGATCCTGAGATAAATAAATTACACAAAGCGTGTTAAGAACACAATACATCCTACTCCGAAAGCTCGGATTTATAAGATCGTCACTCTGCCAGTGAAGTTCTAATTTCAAAAAATCAAAGAGTAACAGAAGATCCCACTTTGGTTTGGAGGGACATGCTAAGTGTTGTACTGGTTAAATAAATACTAATGCAAACCTATTTACGTTGCCTTTTGGACTTATATGTCAGACTGCCTCAGAGGGTAATCGAACCCACGACCTTTGAAACCGAAGGCTGAGCTCCTACCACTGAGCCATACTGACACGTTGTAAAGGAAACGTTCATAAGCCATGACAGTATGGCTCAGCAGTAGTACCTCGGCCTTTGGTTTCAACGGTCGTGGGTTTGATTACCCACTCGGGCAGTGTGACATATATAGTCTGGCGATTGGACAGTGTATGTTTATATGTATACAAGTATGCACGTGTTAAATGCTGCCTATGGACGTTTCCTTTTTAAAAAAAGGTTGTGTCAGTATGGCTCAGCGGTAGGACCTTAGCTTTTGGATTCAAAAGTCGTGGGCTCGATTTCTCGCTTAGTCAGTTTGACATAAGTCCAAAAGGCAACATAGACAGGTTTGCATCTGTATTTATTTAACTCTTGTTGAGCCTTCGGCTTTTCGTCTTTAATCTTATTTCACGTTTAGGTGTTCCATTGGTTTCACTTGGAGTGTGTCGCGGCATATAAGCATCCCTCCAGTGGCGTTTATGAAAGTGTATGTTTATATGTGCATAAGCACATGTTAAGTGCAGCCTATGGACGTTTCCTTATTTATTTAATTCTTGTTAAGCCTTTTGCTTTTCGTCTTTAATGTTATACTGGTGTTACAAAGGTTGCCCCAAACTTTTTTGCGTAGTGTACCAAGCCTAACTATGTACTGACCGAAAATTGTTCCCTAAAGAAAATAATATCACACCCCCCACCAACAATAAACACCAATTGAACTCTTAACTGGTAACTGACAACATATGATGCCACCAGAAATTAAAACTACAAAATTAGTCATATCTGAAACAAAACCCACAAGGGTGTAAGAACCTGCAAAGTTTCAGCCAATCAAAGTAGTCATATCAGAAGAACCCTAACCAAAAAGCGTTTTTCCTTTGAAAGTAGTATTATCACCCCCACCAAATAACGACCGCCAAACTAATCCCATCAACTATAATTTTAGAAGCTAAATGAAGAAATTGACCATTGCTACGAAGTACAGCAATGGTCAGGTTTTTCGTTTAACCTTTGACGTAATAGTAGATGGGATTAGCTTGGCAGTTGTTCATTGGTGGGGTGATATCACTACTTTCTAAAGTAACACTTTTCGGTTAGGTTTGGTATACCATACCGTATCCTGGCGGCAGCAATTTTTTTCTGGTATCACTACTTTAATTAGCTAAAACTTGGCGAGTTATTTCACCCTCGTGGGTTTTGTTTCAGATAATACACAAATTCGTTTTTTTTTTGTGTACATGCATTTCCATCTTACATTGCAATTCCTGAATCTGAAGCAAGCGAACGAACTCAACACTGATCTGTAGAACACATCTGGATAGCCTGCCACAACGTGCAAGATTTGTTGTAGATACGGTAATGGAAGAAACCGTGTTATTTCAAAACTTGTGAAGTAATGGTGTTTTTTACGTTTCTTATTTTTCTGCATTCCCACACTAAAATAATTTGCATTATGGGATACTATGACATATGGCTTTATGTAGTTCATGTTTTGCACAGGGCCACTAGCCATGTAGATAGGTCTCTCTAACAGTAGCTATTAAAAATTGGCTTAGCCATCCATCTGAAAATCGGATTATCTCTGAAAATATTTGATGAAGGATTTTCATTTTCGATATAGTGTATTTAAGGCAACAAAAGTCTTTTGTCATGAATTTCAGCCGAATCTGAACGAAATAGTGAACGTCATCATGTCCCAAACAAACGAACACACTCACAGACAGGCAGACAGACGAAGTCCGAATTCAGTCGAGTATTCGTCTTCGAACGTTTCGCTCGCTTGGCCAGTAAGTTGCGATCCCGATGTGACTGAATCAAAGGAGTACTAAATTCAAAGAATGGCGTGATTAAGTCAACCAACCAGATATTTCAATTTTATTTCTTATTTTATTTCTGTCATGTTTCGCCAAAAAGAAAGTAAAAATAACGTAAGGAGAAATTAATGAAGTTTTCATTTGCATTGACTGTTGGTGTTCGTCAATTCCTTGTATTTATTGTTGGATGGACAGCAAAGCTTCACCATGAAATGGCTACTTTGTTGATTAGATGATCAATAATTAACAGTCAAATGTTTATGACTGGAACAACTGACGTCAACTTTAAGCATGAACTTAACAATGAGTTTGCAGATTAGTATTTCAAGATGTATTCCATATAACAAAGCCGTTTTTTGTGGCCGGAATTGTGCATTAGCAGCTTTTTTTTCAGGCGTGACATATCACACGTGAAATTTCTACCATAGATGTTGTCAAAGTTTCTGGCTACATGTGTGGTAACGTCAACACTAAATTGACTGCACCGACATATAACATCAGATGCTTGAGAATCATAATTAACGTAGGACAAATTTACAGATAATCGGTGTGAAGACATGAATTTAAGTTAGCTTTTTGTAAGTCCCATCTAATCTGCATTGGAACTCTCCACAGGGGTGACTCTTGCCACATTACAGCTCTTCCAAGCTCCATTGACCGATCGTCATCTTCATGGAAATCTGGCACTTTGGATTGAAAATATCTTTTACCACTTGGTGGGCTTGGCCTTTCCAAGGAATAGGCTCGGTACTGCTGGCAAAGAAGTGCAACGTTCTCTGAGTTTATTATTGCAGCAGTAGATTGTTGGACTCCATCTTGCAGAGGCGCCTAGCTGATAAAATTTCCAGTGTTGCTTTAGCGTGGCCTTCATGGTCAGGGTCATTGGCTTGATTATGACTCGTGCATGTTACAGTTTGACGGGAATTTGATCCTTGCATAAGAAAGGTGGTGTTCCGGCAGCAGTAGCAAAATATCCGCACCTGGAGCACCCTTGACACCTGAGTCCACGTGGATAATCAGACAACCT